>APFE031112408.1:15565-29509 GCA_000404065.3 Pinus taeda | reverse complement strand
AAAATCAGAAACATTGAGGAAAATATTTAGTTTCCGGGTAAAGCTAACTTTAAGCCGTAAGGCTTGTTTTTTTGTATGTCCGTTTTGGGTTTTGTGTTTTTTTTTTGTAGGGAGAAAAAGAGCTTTCTCAAGCAAGCATGCAATCCAAAGCATCAGTGACCAAAAGAAACAAAGCCCCCCCCCTTCTCTCTCTCTCTCTCTATCAAACTTTTTGTTTAGCTCACTTGGTTCAAAGCTAATTTATGAGAGTAGAGGTCTTGGGCTCAAATCTCCTTTTTGTTGAAAAATGGGCATTTTTTTTCATTTCCGCACATTCCCGCACTTCGTCGGCACCTTCATCAACTTTTTTTAAAAAATCCATAACTTCTTCATTCAAACACCGTTTTCAGAGCCGTTTTTTTTTAACCAGCCTAATTTTTCGAGATCTTTCCATTGGAACACTTAGTTTTATCATATATATCTTCAATTTCTGTTAAAATGGAAATTCCATGCCAAGTTATTCTTGACAGCACCAACTACTTCCAATGGTGGTCCTACATTGTGGATTTACTTAGAAGTAAAGGTCTTTACAGAATAGCCTCAGGCCAAGAAACCAACCCGAAAGAAGAAGATAAGGCAGCTAAATGGGAAAATAGACAAGATCAAACACGTGGATTGATAGGGATGTCTATCTCTCCTGATCTTAGATTCCATATTGCAGAAATTGATACGCCTGATAAAGCAATGGAGCAGCTCACTAAAGTTTTTGGAATCAAAAATGAACTTAGAACCCATCAACTTGAAAATGAGTTTCTTACATTGGACCCCAATAATTTTTCTTGCATTGAAGATTTCTTGTCCAAGTTCAAGACCATTAGACTTCTCTTGGAAGGTGTTAAGGTTAAGAAAGAAGATAATGCCCTTATCTATTGCATTCTTACCAAGTTGGGACCAGCCTACTCTATGTTTGTTTCCATCTTCCATTCTACAAGAGAAGCCTTCATTTCTCAAGGACATGACTACAAGCCCCCTTCCTTTGATGCTTTTTGTGATTCTTTAATAAGACAACAAGAAAAACTCTTACACCTTGATCTTCTTAATCTTGGAAACTCTTCTAAGAAAGCGTTAACCACCCAACGGCAACCAAACTCAAAGAATCCTAAGAAGTCGTATCCTGAAAAGAATGGGCCTGAACCAAAAAAGGGTCCTAAGCAATTTTAGCCTCAAAATGAAAAATCATTTCACCAGAATGATAAGGAAAATAAAAACAAAGGGAAGAAGACTGACAGACATTGCAACTTTTGTAATCGAGATGGCCACTTAGAATCTAAATGCTTTAAGAAGATGGAAGCCTTGGAAGCAGCAATGAAGAAGCATAACATCCATTTGGAGCACTCTTCAAATTCATCTTCAGAAATGGCACTTTCTGCATGTGGTTTTCAAGCATCTCGGTCTGGATATGCACTAAATGTATCTTCTTCCTCTCATTCTCATGAGTGGCTCATTGATTCTGGAGCTTCTTATCACATGGCTAAAAATAAAGCCATGTTTTCTTCTTTAAATGATTGTAACACCAAAAATATATATGTTGGTGATGATAGATCTCTTAGTGTTGTAGGGACTGGAGCTATTCATCTAGACAATGGTAAATTTAATGATGTATTATGTGTTCAAACCTTATCCTGCAACCTTCTATTTGTATATCAAATAACTCATTCAGGTGAAGGTAAAACTGTTGAATTTTCACCTCAAATTAAGGACCTAAGAGATCTTAGACAAATTTTAGCTACTGGAATTGCTGATGATTCTACAAGGTTGTATAAGTTTAACAACTTTGGGTCATGAGCGATTTGGTCACTTAAACTATCTCCCCCTTCAAAATCTATGTAAAGAAAATATGGTGATAGGTCTTCCTATGGTATCTTGTAGAGATGGTGTCTGTTTTGGATGTGTACTAAGAAAACATCATTAGGATAGTTTTAAAATACGTGTCTCTTGGCACGCCTAAGTCCCTTTACAACTTCTGCATAATGATTTGTGTGGGCCACTTCTAGTTGTTTCATTCTCTGGCTACAAGTTTTTCTTAACTTTCATTGATGATTTCTCCAGACGCACTTTGATGTACTTCTTAAAACTCAAGAGTCAAGTATTGAACATGTTCTTGGCCTTTAAGGCCTTTGTTGAGAAACAATGTGGACATCAAATTCTTAAGCTAAGATATGATAATGACAAAGAATATGTTAACAACAAATTCATCAACTTTTTCACTGAGCATGGAATTCAAATACAACATACTGTTCCATATACTCCACAACAAAATGGTGTAGCTGAAACAAAGAATCACACCTTAAAGGAAATGGCTAATTGTATGCTTCAATCTAAAGGACTTAGTCTCAATTTTTGGGCAGAAGCAATTAACTGTGAAAATTACGTAGTAAATCGTACTTCTAATAAGGTTTTAAAGAATATCACTCCAGAAGAAGCATGGAGCTCAATTAAACCAGATGTAAGTCACTTTCGTGTTTTTGGAAGTGAAGCATGGGCCCATATTCCAGATGAGAAACATAAATAATTAGAACCTAAGAGTGAAAAATGTGTTTTTTTTGGATATTCTGAAGATGTCAAAGGATATAAACTTCTTCCACCTAAATCCAAAAATGTTATCATTAGAAGAGATGTAAATTTTGCTGAAAATATATCGGTCTACGAGCCTAGTTCGACGGATGTGCCACCTCTCTCTATGCCTTCTAATTTTGAAAATATTTCTTTTTCAGATGATGACAACGAGGATGACAATCCTCCCCTACTTTCTCGAGATCCTCCTTCATCTCCTCAGCTTCCAAAATGGGTCCGCGCTACTCGAGATGCAATAGGTGCTCTTGCAGGTGATTCTATAGATCAACATTGCACACATTCTCAGTTTGATAGAGCCTCTTCTTTACTGGCTCAAGCTTCAGCGAATTATGATCCTGACACCTTTGCAAAAGCTTCAGGCCATCTAGATTGGGACGCAACTATGAATGAATAATATCATTCATTATTGACAAATGATACATGGGATCTTGTTCCTCTTCCAAAGGGACAAAAACTTGTTAGATGCAGATGGGTTTACAGAACCAAGTTTGGACCAGATGGAAAAGTTGATAAACATAAAGCTCGTCTTGTTGCTAAGGGTTTTTCACAAGTTGAAGGCATTGAATATACTAAAACCTTCTCCCTTGTTGCCAAAATGAACTCTATCCGCCTTGTTCTTTCCCTTGCTGCCTCTTTCAAATGGGAAGTCCATAAGATGGATTTTAAATCTGCCTTCTTGCATGGGGACTTACATGAAGAAATCTATATGGAACAACCTCCTGGATTTATACAAACAGACTCTAGCCTTGTATGCCGATTTAAGAAATCCCTTTATGGTCTCAAGCAAGCCCCTTGGGTTTGGTATGCCAAAATGGATAGCTTTATTTTAGATACTAGCTTTTCTAGGTGTCATTCTAACAATACTGTGTACACCAAGAAAGTGGGTAAGTCTCTTATCATTCTTGTTCTTTATGTTGATGATCTTATCCTTACTGGTAGTGATCCAAACCTTATAAACCATGTGAAGTCTAGCCTTAAAAAGTAGTTTGAAATGACAGACTTAGGAAACTTGCATCATTTTCTTGGTTATCAAGTCTTGCAATCCAAGGAAGGTATTTCCCTTTCCTAGTCCAAGTATTCCTGTGATCTTCTACACCAATTTCACATGGAAGACCGTAAGCCAACCCCTTCTCCCTTTCATTATGGAGCCAAACTTTCTGTCACTTGTACTTCCCATAAAGTTGATGCTACCTTATATTGTCAACTTGTAGGAAAAATTTTGCATCTGACCCATATCCATCCTGACCTTTCCTTTGCTATTGGCCTTATTTCTTGGTTTATGAAAAACCCACATGAAAGTAATTGGAAAGTAGCTAAAAGAATACTTCGTTATGTTCAAGGTACAATTCATTACAGTGCAGAAGCATCTCCTCTATTGGTTGGTTTCATTGATTCCGATTGGGCTGGTGACCCTGATGATCGGAAGTCTACTGCAAGTTCTGTCTTCACTGTTGGTTATGGACCTATTACATGGTTTTCCAAGAAAGAAAGTTCTATTTCTCTTTCTTCAGTAGAAGCAGAGTAGTGTGCCGCCATAGAATCTAGTAAGGAAGCCCTGTGGCTTTGTCAGATCCTGTCAGAGTTTGGCTTTCAGCAACAACATCCGACTACACTTTGGTGTGATAATCAAAGTGCCATTCAAATATATGCAAAGATCCAATCCAACATCAGCGCAACGAACACATTGAACTACACATGCACTTCATCATAAATCTGATTCATGACCATGTTATTGAAGTGCAATATTGTTCAACCGATGATCAAGTTGAAGACATCTTTACAAAGGATCTCACAGAGGCAGAGTTTACTAAACTTCGATTTATGGTTGGAGTTCAGGAAGTTGTCACTAAGGGGGGATAAGCTTTAATTCATCCTTCCTTCTCCTATTGTGTCATATTTTTACATCCTTCAATCCTATCCCAAGTTGTTCTTAAGGGGGGATGTTAGGATATTCTGACACATAGGAAATAGTTAAGTATAACTTGGTCTAGTGTAGAGTTAGGTAAAGTGTGTTTCTTTACTATGTACTTTTGTAACATACAATCCGATGGTCACAATGTGTTCTAGACATGAAGTGATTCAATGATTCATTCTCTCCTTGGTATTAACAACACTTGATCCATGGCTTAGCACCCGATTTGTCCATGATCTCTATTAAAAGAGCATGGCGGGTCATTGTAAGGTGACTGTTCATGAGAGAAGCTTATGTAAATTTTATTTCTTTTACATTAATAAATTGCCTGAAGTGGCCGAATTGGCTCAGGTCGTGGACTGTTTCCCTCTTTGAGGGTTTTAACCATGTCAAGAATATTGGTGTATTGATCTGTGATCTGTTTGTGAGCGGTGTCCTTTGGTGTTCTATCCAAGGAACTTACCATATAAATTCCTACACATTTGAATATTCACTTTCCATGTATGAAAATTATATCAATTGAATATTTTTGGAGGGATTTCCATTCTAAAAAATGGATTGAATAATATGTAAATGAAATATTTTAGATGTTTTTTGGATAACTATTGTTGTAATGGAACATCGACATTGTTTAGGGTATCTAATTCTATTAGAAAATTTCAAAATAGTACAGGTGAATGCATTGTCTCTATGTTAATGGGAATTTAAGAGTATACTTTTATCTATTCTAATACCTTTGCTCTCTATCATTGCTAAACTCAGTTTAGGCTATGTGGGCATAGAAAAGTGTTGGCCTCTAAATTTGATATGGACTTGGGCTAGTTTATAGCTCCATTGAATTTGAATACTATAAATTATATTTTATTTATGATGGCTCCTTTGATTTGTAGTTTCCTAGCTATTGTATTTTATTTGATACAACATGAATCCCTTTTTATTTGAGGTCCTATTAACATTTGTCACTAATCTTCCTCATCCTACTTTCTTTATCTCACATCCTTTAGAATGAAATGTGGGATCATATCCTCCATCACACATTTTACTGACACTTAGAAGATCCAGTTTTAAAACTTCAAGGAAAAAGGCTTCCAATGTTTTAGTCTTTCCATTATGAAGACTAACTGTGCCGTTTTCAACTATCCTTTCTAATGTATTATCCCCAAAAGTAACACTGCCTCCTTTTTCGTCCTTTAGAGTAAGAAATTTTGTTTGATCCTCTATCTTGTTTTTTGAACATCCACTATTAATGTATCATTAGATTCCTTTGTTTTGATCATACAGTGCAAGTCTAAATTCTTCCTTCTCATGCTTTTTTGACTTCCTTTTCCATACCTTTGTATTCTTCTCGATGCCTTGCAACAACGTCTTCTTGCTTTTTTTGTTTAGGGAATTTTGTTGTGCTACTTCAAATACCACATGCTTTGTGTGCATAGTTATTGCACTTCTAACGTTCAACACGATCAAGAAGGGGAACAAATGAACTATAATTTCTATCAACATTTTCATGAAGAATTTTGGTTTTGTTGTTCACATAACCATTTTTTTGGATCTTATAGGATGTTGTTTCTATCTCTCACTTATTAATGCCTTCATAAATAAGCTCTACAATTTATTGCTTTGTGACCAAAATTATTACAAGAAAAACAATAACCAAGGAAGGGATTTTGGTACTAAGTTGTACAAGGTCTTCTTGGTGGAACACCTCTGCTAAATCTGTTTTGGTTGTTCTCATGATAAAAATATGGTCTCTGTTGGTCCTCATCTCCTTTCTTGGTGTTGCTTTTTAGCGTTGATAGTCATTGAGATAATTAACATAACATTTAGGATTTTCTTCATTTTACTTTTTTGATGGATTTGTGCTTGGTTGTCCACTGGGGCTCTATGATTTTCTTTGTAAATTGTCTTGATGAAGGGTGACCTTTGGAAACTAAGAATATAATCTAAGGTTTCAATACTCTTTCCAAAATTCATGTGTGTGTGTGTGTGTGTTTTTAACTAATCAATTGTTTTCTCTAGTTTCTTTTACAAGGAAACAACTTCAACTTATAACTTCTCACAATTTTCTTCCTTTTCTTTCAGTTAGCTTCTCATCATTTCTATCCTTTTTGCCTCTTCTAGTTGTGTCTTCAATATGGTAACTATCGTTTCATCAAGATCATGATCCTTCTTCTCATATTTCTATAATATCTCTTTCTTCTTTTTAACCTTTCCTTTGAGTCTATCTAATTCTTCAAAGGAAATTAGATTTGCTTCAAGAGTTTCTTTTCCGTCAATGCCACTTCTTCCTTATAATATTTTTTCTCTTTCTAGTTGTCATCATTTTATTTATAAATAGTATTTGTATCCATAGCTATGATGACAATTTCTTCTTTTTCAACTTTAGAAGCATATCCATTACCTTCTTCTAAAGAGCTAGTATCTTCTCTAGAGTAAAAACTTTTATTCTTAGAGTGTTTTCCTCTTTTGTGACTATAAGATCTGCTTTTATTTTTATTTCTTCTTCATAATCATTATCTTTCATTTTTCATATGGAAATTTAGTAGCAAAATGTCATACTATTCCACAATTAAAACATTTGAATGGTATCTTATCTTTGTATTTTCCATATCCTCTTTTCAACTTTCTCACAAATTATGCTTCTTCTACATCTAATTCATAGCTAGAATAATCATATGATTTATGTCCTTTTGTCTTTTTTGATGCTTTGAAGGTTGCTTCCTTCAATACTAACTTTTATTTTTCTTTCTTCATTTCCTTTGTAATGAGGATCCCATGCAGCTCATCCATCTTCATATTTTATAGATCCTTCATCTCTTAAATAGTTGAGACATTTGTATCAAATATTAAGGGGAGTGATCTTAATTCCTTTTGTAAAACCATTGGTTCTTTAACCTCCTCACCAAGTCCTCCGATGGTGTTGATAATTTCATCCACATGAAGAAAGTAGGATGCAATTCTTTCTTCATCTTTCATCTTCAAAATTTCAAACTGCCTTCTATGAGTTTGAAGCTTTTCCTTCTTCACCTTGTCATCTCCCTCATAGCTATTTTGAAGTTTGTGTCAAATGTCTTTTGCAGACTCACATTGCATTACTTTGATTTTTTTTTGGTTCTGATAGATCACACAAGATGACGCTCATGGATTTTGCATTATTTACACAAGGCTTCTTATGATCTTGATCAGATAGAAGAGTCGATGAAGTTGTATAATGATCCATTACATATTTTCAAATATAAAATCCAATCGACATTAGATAAGTTAACATGCTTATCCTCCAGAAGGGATAATTTGTTCCATTAAATGATGGAGCTTTGTATGTGAAATAACCTTCTTGACTAGCCATGTGTGCCTATAATATCTTCCTTCTAGTCACTTAAACTTCCTTTGAAGGAACCTGCTATGAAATCAATTGTTGAGCACACACTTATACTGAGAGGGGGACAGGTGAATCAATATAAGACAATTTTTACTTATTTAAACATTCATGAACCATAAGAAAACAATCTCATATGTAGAACATGAAACACCAGTTATAAGTGGAAACCATTTCAGGAGAAAACAATACAACTTATTTTTATAGCAGTTCTTTGTAGGCACCAACTTACTTATACAACAATTTGTTCACACCAACCTATTGGAGACATCAATCCATTTTCTTCAAGTACTTGTAAGCACCAACCTATTGGAGACACCAATCCCCACTACTACAAGAATTCGTAGGCACCAACTTATTAGAGACACCAATCTTCCTTTCATAGTTTATTTAGATCTTTGTTCTACACTAGATAGTCTATTGGCGCTTTCCTTCAAACAAATTTTCCTAAATTAGTGCATATATAATGAAGCACTATACCAAGTGCTTATCAAAAAAGAAAATATGTCTTTATGTACTACTTCATAAAGTTCTAGTCTATTAGCACTTTCCTTCAACCCAAACTTCACAAATTATCACTTATAAGACTAAATGCTATACCATATGCCCAAGTGATATGTTCAGGCATTTATTTGAAATTCGAAACACTCTAGGATATGACTAATGGAACTTTATTCTAAGATGGTGTAATAGACCACACACAATGGCTATTTTGTTATTATTTGAAATTAGTGGGTGTTTGGGGAGTCAACACTTCAAAATTTGGCATTTTATCAGCTTATGGAGAAAAAAATGGATAACACTAAAAAATATTACAAAAAAAGAACTTTTCGACCCCGATGATGGCAATATTTTTTTGTCAAATGTTGGCAGCCTTTCTGTTAGTTGATGACATAGTCCACCCGAGATATTGGGATACTAGAGGATTGATGAGTGCTTTACTTTGTAGACTCATGGTGTGGAAAAATCTAGTGTGATAGACAACGCTTATTAGAAAATGTGTTGTCTGTTGATGTCATTGGGGGTTAAAATTCCAAATTTCGACTTTATAGATGAAATATCATGAAAATCCTGAATTTTGTTAGTACGTAAAAACCTTTCAAAACCAAGACTATTTGGCCCTGGATGACAACAAATATTTCTGTCACTTGTTGGAAACATTTTTGTTAGTTGACGACCCCATAGCACTAAAACACCATAATACCAAATGATTAAAAAAGGGGACTTTATAGAACTCCAATATGGTGAAGTCCTAGCGTAAAGAACTCTATGTGGAAAAATTCGTTTTTATCACAAATTTTGATTAGTTAATGGCACTAGGATACTAGAGCACCAGAGGATTTAGCAAATGATAATTTTAGAGAATCCGTAACATGGAAAAGTCTTGATAGACAAATTAGAGTTGACATAATTTTTTGTGTCATAATTTCACGTCAGGTAACAAATCAATTACAGAGATATCAAAATTTTAAATGTGATTGCATTATGGAAAACTCTGGTATGGCTTCATCCTGGTAGAAAAAATTCACTTGAACACACTCTTTCTTGATTAGCTGACTAGAGACAAAGGCTTGGAGTTTTGGTGCTTTTGTATTGTTTTCATTTATTCCAGTAAAAAGCTCCTCTTGCGAAGAACTATTCCGATTACATTTTTGCTCCCCATTGTGACCCCTCCTCTACTCCTTGTACTCTTTGAATCTCTTCTTCGCACATGTTTCTCATCTTCCACCATGGATGCTCGATAAATGCACTAAACTATCATTTATTTATAAGGATATGATGCTCACGTATGGGATTTAATTGAAAAAATGGGCTAGGTTCGGCTAACATATCTAATATCCCCTTGACTTGGGATGATATTCATATCAGTATCCCCCTAATTGACATCAACGAAAACATCATATTCAACAACCGTTGGATAGAAACATTATATTGTAGCATTGTAAAGAGTATATACTAAAAATGTTTCTGGTTTTGTAGGGTAAAATATTTATGTTAAATGTGTGTGCGAGCCATTGAATCCTTTTTAATTTTATTAAGAATCTATTTATAGCAATTAACTGTGTAAGTTCAAAACCAACATTTGGTATAAGAGAACTCTGGATTCAAGGGGATGCCTTTTTGTTCAAATATTTTGGCTTGGGCCTGTGGAAAACCTTGTTATAGTGGGAGATTTGCTGTATCGATTCCCTTGGTGAGAGAAAATAGCGATTAATTCAAAGAAAGAGATAAATAAATTCAATGGGCACAATTTTGAGTCGTGAAGGCTCAAAACAAAATATCTTTGGTGGAAAAATATGAGTGGATTGTTGTGGATTTGGGTACTACACTAACAAGGATTTCAAAATAAGACCAAACCAATTTGGATCAGAAGGAAAATAACATGATACAGTTGTGTCTCTAAGATTTATTATTATTTAACGTTTCAAGAGAAGATATAGCGAAGGAATTACTAAACATGTTAGGGGATTTACATCAGTCTAAGTCCCTAGTGAAAAAATTATTCTTGTGGAAGAAGTTATATAACTTGAGGATGAAGGATGGGGATTTGACAAAAAAATATTTATATGCCTTAAGTCAGCTATGATTGGTTGACATTAAGATTTTAGATAAATATAAATGTAATTGTTTGTTGTGTTCTCTACCAAACTCATGGTATAATTTAGTTGTTTCCATAGGTAGTAATTGTTAGGTCCCTATAATACTAGTGATTCCCTCATTACTATTGTGGTTGTAGCCCTTATTGTTATTATTGTGCCCCTATTATCCCCATATTTTTATTAGTGTGCCCCATAGAAGCCCACTATTGTTATTGTTGCGCCCTTATATTATTATTGTTATGTCGACTTTGATTATATTGTGACCCCTTAGACTCCTATATATAGAAAGGAGGTTTAGTCATTTGTATCATCCAAGAATTGTTCATTTATGTAATGTAAATGAGGTTTCCCCCTCGAAGAGGCTGATTTTGAAGGTGTTGATCTATCTTTTCTTCTATTTGTGAGCTGGTTGCATAACATTTGGTATCAGAGCTTTGGATCTAGTGTTTCGCTGCTCCAAACAGGTGATCGTGACATTTTCACTATAACGTGTTTTCTACGACGTTTCAGAAGCTAAAAAAAACCCATTTGAGCCTCAATCGTTCTAAACCTTAGGGTTAAATTTCAGATCTTGTCTCGCTATATTTTCGGAGATATGATCTAAGGAAGTTAGGGTTTTTGCAGGATCCCAAATTACATCCCAAATAGGTGACCTTGGGAAAATCGTCATAAATTTCTCTCTAAGTATCGATTGAAATTTCATAAGAAGTTATAGAAAGAGGACAAACTTTAGTTTTCGGTACATCGTTTTCAGGTCTGAAGGTTGAAACAGTGACATGTGGCACTTCGAACAAGTTCACTCTACTGAAAAAGTGTATAATCAGGTCATCTTAGGAGATTGTGCATAAATTTTCTTGGAGAATCCAATTTCGATCAGATTGTTGGAATTAGAAAGAGGGCTCAGAGGGTTACCAAATTTCGCCAGTTCAGACCTTGGAGATCTAAAATTTCAGAGATACATCAGATTCAATATCGAGCTCCTACAAAGTGAATAAAGGTGTGTAGTTTTTTTAAAATTTTGCATAAGTCTAGTTTGAAAAATTAGTTTGAAAGAATTTAAAGGGAATAGTGAAGCATAATTATCATTAATTAATGCCCTGAAGAAAGAAAATGGAAACGCCTAGTAAGAAACTTGAAATATCTAGCATGAATCATGAAGAATAGGAACAAATGCAACATGATATATCAAAATTACGAGACCAAGTGCAACAAAATTCACTCTCACAAAAAGTAACAAAAGCTAAGATGGATGGTTTAAAGAAATGCGTGGAAACTAAGATGGATGGCATCGAAGATAAGATGGATGGTTTAAAGAAAGGCATGGAAACTAAGATGAATGACGTGGAAGCTAAGATGGAAGGCAAAAAGGATGATTTGAAGACAGATTTGACAAAGTTGCTACAAGAAATGTTTACTAATGGTGAAAGGGTAGTAAAGGAAACTCATGATGAGAAAAAAGGAAATGTTATGATTTCATAAACTCTAATGTTGGATTGAAGAGCCACCATGTTCCAAAGATTGATATAAGGAAGTTTGATGACAAGGATCCTGTAACATGGATACTATAGATGGAGAAATATTTCGATCTCCATAATGTGAAAAATACACAAAAGGTACGCATTGCAAATTTATATTTGGAACCAAATCAGTTTGTATAGTATCGATGGCTTTTCTCTCGTAAACAAATTGTTACTTGGGCAATTTTTATGGAAGAAATGATAGCACATTATGAGGATACAAAAATCAACACCTTTTTTAGCCAATTCATAAATCTAAAACAAAAGGGTTCAATGATAGAGCACATTGAGGACTTCCAAAAATTAAATATAAAGGTAAAATATATTCTAGAGGAGCATAGGATTGATGTGTTCATAGGTACTTTAAAGGATAACATCCAACATAAGGTTCGCCTTTGGGAACTTGATTCATTGGAGAAGACATTCAGGTTGGAAAGAAAAATGGAAAGAAAAATTATGGCAACAAGGGAGTCTACCACTCAAAACTATAAAGATGGAAGTGTTTTTGCCCCTAGCCTTCAAGAACCTACAAGGTTGATACCACAACAATTGGAAGAAAAAAAAGCAAAATGGCTTTGTTACAATTGTGATAGCAAATACACCAAAGGTCATAAGTGTGTTGAGAAGAAATTATTTTACATAGATTGTGAAGAGGAGGAAGAAAAGGAATAAGAAAGGTCAAAAGAAGAGGGTATACACCAGGAACAAACCCTAGAGAAAGAAGAAATGAATCCGACCATATCTTGTAATGCATTGGCTGAAATTACCACTCCTCAAGCTCTCAAGATAAAAGGACATATCAAGAAGAAAAAGGTAATAGTGTTGATTGATTCAGGCAGTACCCATAATTTTAATCATTGTAAGATAGCCAAGGAATTGAATTGATTCCTATATCCAACACTAGAGTTTCAAGTGATGGTTGCAAGTGGAGGAACCATAAATTTCTATGGAAAGTGCCATAATATCAAGCTATCCATGGGAGAATATGTATTGAATAACCTCTGCTTCCAATGGGTGGTGCTGATGTTGTACTAGGAGTCTAATGACAATCCTTGGGTACAATGGATTTTAATTTTCAAGCACTTTACATGAAATTTTGTTTGGAAGGAAAGGAAGTTGAGTTAAGGGGTATCGTAGGGAAATCGGGAAAGATAACCAGCTCTAACAGAATGACAAAGCTTCTAAAGAAAGAACAACGAGGTGTAAATGCACACTTATGTTCGCTAGAGATTCCCACATCGAAATCATATATTTCTCCAAATCTCCAAAAAGCCTTGGACAATCATTCCAAGGTATTTGAGACTCCAAAAGGCCCTCCCACCTATTCGTGATCATGATCATGCTACATTTGATTCCATGAAGTGTTCCTCCAGACATCAGGCCTTTCAAATATCCCTATGCCGAAAAGAGTGAAATTGAACGTATGGTTGCAGAAATTCTAAAGGATGGTATAATTAAACCTAGTGAAAGTTCGTTCTTTGCTCCAGTAGTATTGGTGCACAAGAAGGATAGATCATGGCGAATGTGTCTGGATTATAGGGAGCTCAACAAGCTCACTATTAAAGATAAATTTCCCATTCCTGTCATTGATGAATTATTGGATGAATTACATGGATCAATTTACTTCACCAAGTTGGATCTTCGTTCAGGGTATCATCAAATCAGAATGAAGACTGAAGACATTCTGAAAACAACATTTAGAACTCATGAGGGTCATTATGAATTTTTGGTCATGCCTTTTGGCCTTACCAATGCACCTTCTACATTTCAAGGTTAGATGAATTCCATTTTCAAACCCTTCCTTAGAAAATTTGTGTTAGTATTTTTTGATGATATACTAATCTACAAAACTTCTTGGAAGGATCATGTTGAACATGTTGACAAGGTGCTACAACTATTGGAGGAGAAACAATTATATGCAAAAAGATC
>APFE031112408.1:0-15545 GCA_000404065.3 Pinus taeda | reverse complement strand
GCTATTTATGAGAAGGAAATGTTGGCAATACTACATGCACTTAAGAAATGACGACCCTACCTAATGGGAAGACACTTCAAGGTAAAAAAGGATCATGATAGTCTTAAATACTTTTTAGAACAAAAATTATCTTTAGAAGAGTAGCAAAAATGGGTCACAAAGATGTTGGCTTATGACTTTGAAATCATCTACAAAAAAGGGAGGCAAAATGTTGTGGCAGATGCACTCTAAAAAAAGGATGAGGATGTAGAAGCATTTCTTTGCGCCATTTATATTATCCAGCGAGATTGGATAAACGAAGCAAGGGATGATTGAAAGAATGACGAAGAAGTGTCGACACTCATTCAAAAGATACAACAAGATCCAAGTACATTTGATACATTTAGCTGGAAAAATGATTCCTTATGGTACAAAGATCGCTTATACCTATGTAAGAATTCACAACTCAAACAAAATATTTTTATGGAATTTCACACTTCTCCCTTAAGAGGGCACTCAAGATTTTGAAAAACTTACCACAGGGTAAAGAAGGATTTTTTTTGGGATGACCTTAAATTGGATATTCAAAAGTTTGTGGCAGAATGTTTGGTTTGCCAACAAAATAAAGTTGAAACAATTAAGACCCCAGGTCTATTACAACCTTTATCCATTCCATGCTAATGTTGGAAGGAGGTTTCAATGGATTTTATCACAGGTTTAACCAAGTCCGAAGGAAAGAGTGCCATCATGGTGGTAGTCGATAGACTTACCAAGTATGCACAATTTTGTGCACTATCTCATCCATTTAAAGCCAATACAGTTTCTATTGCATTTATGGAAACAATTCAAAAGCTACATGGAAACCCAAAGATTATTGTAAGCGACAAAGATCCATTTTCACTGGAAATTTTTGGACAAAATTATTTTCTTATCTCAGTACTCAGTTAGCTCATAGCTCATCTTATCACATTCAATCTGATGGGAAAACTGAGATAGTAAACAAATGTTTGGAACGGTATCTTTGTTTCTTTGTCTTTGATAAACAAACGCAATGGGTCAAATGGTTGCCTCTAGCTGAATGGTGGTATAACACTTCCTTCCATACCGCATCAAAAATGACCCCATTTATGGCACTTTATGGATATCATCCACCATCCATCACACCATATTTAAGAGAAAATTATAAGGTTCAAGCAGTGGAATATCACATCGAGCATCAACAACAAGTTCTCCAACTCTTAAAGGTTAACCTCACTTTGGCACAAAATATAATGAAACATCAGGCATATCAACATTGCAGTGAAGAAGTTTTGATGTAGGTGACTGGGTTTTCCTACAACTACAACCATATAAACAAATATTCATCAAGTAAACTAAGAAGGATAATAAATTATCACCAAAGTATTATGGGCCATACAAGGTGTTGTAAAAGATTGGTATTATGGCAAACAAATTGGAGCTTCCTGCAACTTCCTGAGTGCACCCAATTTTCCATGTTTCATGTTTAAAGAAGGTTATAGATGACAAGCTCCCAGTTAAAACAGTATTTCCAGAACTTGACGAGGAAGGAAAAATCATATTGGAACCTGAAACAGTCATAGAAAAAAGAACTCGACAGCTACGAAATCGATGAATTTCGGAGTATCTCATCAAGTGGAAGAACCTACCCACTAAAGATTCCACATGGGTGGATGAGAATTTTATACAGAAGCATCCATAACCACTCAAGCATTGAGGACAACACTTTTTTGAGGGAGAGGGGCATGTTAGGTCCGTATAATACTAGTCATTCCCCCATTTTTGTTGTGAGCCCTTATTGTTATTATTGTGCCCTTATTGTCCCCATATTATTATTAGTGTGCCCTATATAAGCCCACTATTGTTATTGTTGTGCCCTTATATCATTATTGTTATGGCGGCTTTGATTATATTGTTATCCCTTAGACTCCTATATATAGAAAGGAGGTTTAGTCATTTGTATCATCCAAGAATTGTTCATTTATGTAATGTAAATGAGGTTTCCCCCTTGAAGAGGTTGATTTTAAAGGTGATGATCTATATTTTCTTCTATTTGTGAGCTGGGTTGCATAACTTGAGGATGAAGGGTGGGGATTTGATAAAAAAATATTTATATGCCTTAAGTTAACGATGATTGGTTGACATTAAGATTTTAGATAGATATATATGTAATTGTTTGTTGTGTTATCTACCAAACTCATGGTATAATTTGGTTGTTTCCATAGGTAGTAATTCAACTACTTTAAGTTTTTATGAAATAGTCACATTCTTGTTATCCAAGGAGATGAGATGAGTGGATTGTTGTGGATCTGGGTGCTACACTAACACGGATGTCAAAAGAAGACCCAACCAAGTTGGATAAGATGGAAAATAACATGATATAGTTGTGTCTCTAAGATTTACTATTATTTAATGTTTCAGGAGAAGATATAGTGAAGGAATTATGGAACATGTTAGGGAATTTACATCAGTCTAAGTCCCTGGTGAAAAAATTATTCCTGCGGAAGAAGTTATATAACTTGAGGATGAAGGGTGGGGATTTGACCAAAAGATATTTATATGCCTTAAGTCAGCTATGATTGGTTGACATTAAGATTTTAGATAAATATAAATGTAATTGTTTGTTCAATCACAGGCTCTGCAATGACTTTCGGTTCAAATACTCTGTTTTTAATTAAAACATACTGAATTCGCTCAGTCCTGGGACGCTTCAAACAGGTTTCATTATATCAGTCATCTCCAAAGCAGGGGAAATGATGTAGCCGATAGTCTACAATCCACAGATGCTGCTGTCCACCCCTGTAGGAGTCCATAAATTTTTAAAAATAGCGTTTTCCTTCATAAATTCGCGGTTCTGGACTTACTACCAGCGCGGTTTTTTTTTTATATAGTTCTGTGTATGTTTATAGAACATAGGTAGCATACAGTCTTATTCGGATCAGTCATCAGCGACAAAAAAAACTTCTTCGGAAGTGTCTCAACAGAATGTAAATTTTTTTTTTTTCTTACTGTTAATGGAAAGTTTCTCTGATTTTTTCCTGGGAAAAAAAAATGTAATTGTTTGTTGTGTTCTCTACAAAATTCATGGTATAATTTGGTTGTTTCCATAGGTAGTAATGCAACTACTTTCAGTTTTTATGAAATAGTCACATTCTTGTTATCCAAGGAGATGAGACGAAAAAAACATGAGAAGTTAGAATGCAAATGCCTTATTTATAAAAGGACACTCCCAAGATAAAAATAAAAATAATTCAAGTGGGACATCTAAATCTAAAGGAGGATCTAAATCTCCAGGAAAATTTTTCAAGGCATGTGGGAGATGTAGAAAAGAAAGGAATTACAAGAAACACTATAGATCTAAAATTGTTGAGAAATGTAATGGATCTAATGATTTCCTCAAACAAAGGAGGCGATGTGTACTTCATTTCTTCAAGAACATATGTAGATCATGAGGCACAACTAGTAGACTAAAGTGTATCTTTTCATATATCTCCTCATAGGGATTGGTTTTGCAAGTATGAAAGGTATTATAGTGATGATGTTTTCTTAGGAGATGACTCAATAGCTAGAATAATAGCACGGGGAGAATTCAAGTTGAAGCTCATAGATGGAAGGATTAGAACATTCCTTGATGTTCTACACATCCTAGGAATATTGGCTACAAATTTGATTTTATAAGCAAGATGAGTGATACAAGTGTAAAAACATTTTTTGAAAAGGAAACTTGTATGATGGTTTTATGGGAAATGGTATTTTTAAGGGGATTTCATATTGGAACTATGTATAATATTCTATGAAGTAATATTAGTGATGGGTGCTGTTGTACATTAAGAAACCAATTTGCTGGCTGTATAGAAATTGTGCTTAAGACATTAATGATTATAATTATTGTCACTTGTTTGTAACTTAATTATATATTGTGTTCTCAAATGGAGGACCTGGGAAATTTGGTTCTTGACCCTCAATACTTAGGTGACAAGGAAATATCAAAATGCCATTTGATTGTTGAATATAAATGATGAATGAAGAAAACTTGAATAAGTCATAGACAATATGCTGTTTAACACAGGATCTACTATTTGTGACACTTGGAGAAGTTATAGATAATATGATGTCTTACACAGAAACTATTATCTCTAACTTAGAATAATTGCAGAGGTGAGAACTTCAAGTATAGGAGCGCTCTTTTAAGGGATTTTAACTTTATTTACACAAGAAATTAAAGACTTGCAACTTCAATTACTATACTCAAAGGAAGAAAACATAAGATGACACATAACAGAGAGGACACAAAATCATACCCAACAACATATGGAAATCTTCCGATTCTTCACTAATCAACAATTGTATCAATAATTCAGTAGCTTAGTCTCCAGGTTCTCCAGAATTCGAACCCTTTCTCTGTAAATTT
The DNA here is from genome assembly GCA_000404065.3 of Pinus taeda. Lineage (NCBI taxonomy): Eukaryota > Viridiplantae > Streptophyta > Pinopsida > Pinales > Pinaceae > Pinus > Pinus taeda. The sequence continues at coordinate 11,137 of APFE031112408.1, read as the reverse complement.
CCCTCGTTTTATACATTATAAGACATTTGATGATCACCAAAACTGTCAAACTTCTTAACTATTTTCCTAACTGTCTAGAGTAAAAATTTTTATGGAACATTAAACAGAGGGTAAAAGACACCTCATTTTAAAGAACACAGAATAACTAGAAGTAACAGAAGTTAGAAAATGATGATGACTGTTAGATTTTTCGGCTCTGTTGTTTGGCTGCTAAGTTTTTCTATAGATTCTTTAATAATGATTAAACTGTTTTAATCATAATAAAATATATTTGACTCAAACCTCGCGCTTGGACCTGGCTTACGTATGTATTGGGCGCATTTTGATTGGCCAAAACACAAGAAAACCCGACCAATCACCTTTCTTTGGAGTTTTAGTCATCCATCACTAAGTTTGATTAGTTCGCTTAAACAATAGAATCAACTAATTTACACGGAACATTAGTTTACCATGGAACTGAAAAGAATTAACATTTTGATTCATAAACTCGTCGGGTCCGCCTTAGCTATGCGTGAACCGTCCGATCATTCATTCAATCAACAGTCTGATCCTTTGGAACTCATGAGACTTTAAACCCGTTTGAAATAAATCTTATCGAGTTCGCCTTTTCAATGCTCCAGTGAATCTGATACGGACCCGATGGGAAATATATACCACCAGTTAATAATCTATCGGGTCCGACTTTAGCGCTAAAACCTGATCATTTCTTCACCCGATATCCATCGGATCCAGTGTCTTTGGATAGAAAACTGATATTGGCCGGAACTTCAACAATTTTAGACTGCGTTTGATATGCCATCACATCCAATTAATTACCCACCCGATTGTCGTCGGATTTGTGGCCTTTTGATTAGACAACCCATATCTTCTTGTAGGTACACCATCGCATTGGATCTCTGGAGCAAACCCATTCTAGTTAACTTGTGCGATTACCTTTGGATTTGTGGCTTGTTGATCGGATGACACAGATCTTCTCGTAGGTTTACATTCAAAGCCATCCCATCAATCAAACAAAATACTTAATTTCTTGTAGACTTTGCGGGGGTAAAGAGTATAAGGGAACTACATTGAGGTTGAAACCCCGCAATGATTCTAGGCCACACATTTGTGGTCAGCCATACTCATGTCATGATTAACTACGAGGGTTGAGCCTTTAATTAAATTCGTGCTTATTGTTTCCCAGCAGCACACCTCATCGTACTCATCAAGCTATCGCTTGATTGTGCCTCTTGAACCTGAACGACCTTTATACAATGATTTTTTATTTCATTTCTTTTGATTTTTGTTTCATTTTGTAATAAAATTGAAAATAAGACTAAAATAACAATGGAAGCTACAACACATGGCTCCACCTGGGGGTAGTGATTTTGCCACAAAAGCACTAAGAATTGCAGATCAGTGCCTTCACCTCAAGCATGGAGTCATATATTGCAACCAATTCAAATTCTATGGCATTTGTACACTGAATTCACTCTGATATCTACAATGACAGGATGCTTATGTTTCAGAACTGGAAATATTGCTTGAGGTATTGCCCATTGACAGGTAGCTGTAGAGTTTCACCATCAAGATTCTTTGAGCTAAACACTTGAGCATTGACTGTTACAGTTTTGATACGACATCCAAGTTTGTTGAACATGTTCCTCATATGTTTTGAGATCCTCATAGGACCAAGCCAAAACATCAGTGTATTTCTTGAAAAACTTAATATATCTCTCCTTATAATTGAATGAAACTTCCTTGAACAATTTGACCAGCTTGGGCTCCTTCTGGATTCCAATATTATGATCTTGAGGTTGTTCATCTCGTGAAAGGAAACCATCACTTGTTCCTTCTTTGACATAGGCTCAATCAAAGAAGCACTTCCACACCCCTTCTGTTTGCAGCTCTATATTTACACAGGCTAAAGCAAGCTGCCTCTGGTTATCTTCAGCCAATTCTGCATTGTCATGCAGCATGAAGCAAGAAAAGTCATCTTTTTCTGGTTATATACATGTGAATTACTTGCTTTATTATCTGTAATTGTTCTAATAAATCTTGTTTCTCTGTACAACCTCCTTGCTTCCCCACATAAAATTGGTATGACAGAATACAAAAAATCTAGTTTTAAAACACCACACAATTTAGCCCCCCATGACCTAGATAGTAACATTCCAAACCTAACAGGGATATCTGCTACCACTACATCAATTACCAAACTTTTCACTGGAATTCAGGCCAACGACACCACCATATCTTTAATGCCCCCCAAACACTTGACTTTATGTGAATCAAAAGAATACAAATATCTTTAAGGTTTAGTAACCTGTAAGTTTAGCTGTTTCATCACTGATAATGGCATAAGATTATGTGAGGTTCCTGAATCAAACATAAATTGTGCAAGAGTAAATCATGAACCAATAAAGCAATGTAGAAAGGAGGTGTTGAAGAATCTATCTCCTTCACATGTGAACCAAAAACAACTACTGGTTTATCTTCTTGCAAATTCACAATGTCATTTATAGTCACTTTCTGAGATGGATTGATAAACTCTGTAATTTCTCTTTGATAAGCTAGTGTTTTGACTAATTTTGTGATGGGTACCTGAATTCTGATCTTTTCTAACTCTTTGGTGAAACTAAACACATGGCTATGTTGTATTCGTTTCATTTTCATTTTCACTTTTATTGATGACTGAAATCTCTTGCAGAATGGAAACAAGTTTCTCTAAAGGAATTTTTTCACTTTTATCTTGAGAGGACTCACCTTGAAGCATTTGAGCCTTGTTACTTGTATTCTGCTGCTGATTTCCTTTATTCAATTGTTTAGCAGACTGTGATTCTTGTTTTTGTGGAGTCACCTTTTGTAAGGGAGCTGAAACTTACTACTCACCTTCATCTTCTTGACTTCTAGATCTTTTCCTTGATCTCAAGTCATATTTTTTTATGTATTTCTGCCTGCATGAAATTAAAAAACCGCTTCCAACATTCATCAATTTCATTATCATCACAGATGACATCTGTTTCACTACATTCTCCTCCCTCAACACCTAGTTCATCTTCATCTACTGTATACAATATGAAAATATGGTCATCATGATCCTTGTGATGCTCTGGTATTCCATCAAGATCTACCTCTATATATAGTGGTGCTTGAATCTGATCTTGATCTTTTATCTCCCTCTGTACAATTTCTAGAGGTTGCCTTCTATATTGAGGATTAAAATTTCTATTTTATTGTACTTGTCTCTGAGAACTCTTACTCTCTAATTCTAATTTAATCAATTTATTTGACAAATTTCTAATTAAATTATTCATATCCTCTAATGTTTGATTTTGAGAGGATTCTACTTTAGCCTTTCCCTTATCTTGGATAGCCCGTGTATCTGGTGTTTTACCTGCAGCCACCAGATTTTCTTCTATATCCAATGCATCTGTTTGGATCTGATCAAGGGTTGGGGATCTCCTCTCCCTCAATATAAATTTAAAATATGACTCAAAAGCCCCTGCAAAAGCTATTTTTTCACCAGCAGTAGGGGGCTTAATCTCCACTGGAAGACTATTGTACAATTTATTAAATCTTTTGACAAATTCAACAACAGTTTCATCAGATTTCTTCTTTATAGCATTAAACTCCGTTAATGAATACCCATGGTCTCTTTTTTCTCCCCATCTCTAGGTGAATAGGCGCTCCATCTCTTCCCAAGAAGGAATAGAGTTATTATGAAGGCATTTAAACCATTTTCTCGCTTCTCCATCCAAGGATTGAATAAAAAGTCTTAGAACAACATCCAGATGTTCAATATTTATGTTTTCTACAAAATTACAAAATACTGATACATGATTCTCTGCTGTTTGTTCATCTTCCCCTGTAAAGCAAGGAAGAATCTTGAGGTATTCTTGTGGCATTTGATTCAACGGCTGTGGTAGTTGAAGAGGTGCATATCTATTCATCAAGAAAGTAGGAGTTGCCATGTTTTCTCCCAAATTTACTGAACCTTGATTACCAACAGATGTGGAAATTTACTGAGGAGTAAATGGAATATGCAAAGGTGGTAATGCAGTTATAGGTTTAGGTTGAATAACTATAGCAGATACTGAAAAAGAAACAGACTCTAAAGACTATTCTTGACAGTTGGGTTCTTGAAATGAATTGGATGTAAAAGGTGACTCTTGGTCAATAAAAGATGAATGTGAAAGATGTGATGAACTACTGCTTTGGTGCAGATAGTGTAGGAATTGGTGTAAGTGGAGTTTTAGGCCTTCTAACCCTCTTGGAAACTAGCCTTTCAGGATCTGAAAGGGCTTGAACTTTCTGCTGTGAGGTATCTGACCTTGTATGGGGTCTCCTTGGAGCCAAAGTTATTGCTTTTGTTCAAAACAACCAAATATTTCCTCCTCACTGAACAACCATAGGAAAATATTGAAAACCCAGGGAAAAGTGTTCTTGTCTTCTCTCCCCGGCAACGATGCCAATTAATGTTGTACGTTAAGAAACCAATTTCCTAGCTATATAGAAATTGTGCTTAAGACATTAATGATTATAATTATTGTCACTTGTTTGTCACTTAATTATATATTGTGTTCTTAAATGAAGGACCTGGGAAATCTGGTTCTTGACCCTCAATACTTAGGTGACAAGGAAATATTAGAATGCCATTTGATTGTTGAATATAAATGATGAATGAAGAAATTTTGAATAAGTCATAGACAATATGTTGTTTAACACAAGATCTACTATCTGTGACACTTGGAGAAGTTATAGATAATATGCTGTCTTACACAGAAACTATTATCTCTAACTTAGAAGAATTGCAAAGGTGAGAACTTCAAGTATAGGAGCACACTTTTAAGGGATTTTAACTTTATTTACACAAGCAAATAAATACCTGCAACTTCAATTACTATACTCAAAGGAAGAAAACATAAGATGACACATAACAAAGAGGACACAAAGTCATACCCAACAACATATGGAAAACTTATGATTCTTCATTAATCAACAGTTGTATCAGGAATTCAGTAGCTTAGTCTCCAGGTTCTCCAAAACTCAAACCCTTTCTCTGTAAATTTCCCTCTTTGACAGTTGGTGATCACCAAAACTGTCAAACTACTTAACTATTTTTCCCACTGTCTAGAGTAAAAATTATTACAAAACATTACACAGAGGGTAAAAAACACCTCATTTTAAAGAACACAGAATAACTAGAAGTAACGAAATTTAGAAAATGATGATGACGGTTAGCTTTTTTGGTTATGTTGTTTGGCTGTTGAGTTTCTCTGTAGATGCTTTAATAATGATTAAACTATTTTAAACATAATAAATTGTAATTGAATCAAACCCCGCACTTGGACCTGGGCTTACGTATGTATCGGGCGCGTTTTGATTGGCCAAAACACAAGAAAACCCAACCAATCACCTTTCTTTGGAGTTTTAGTCATCCATTGCTAATTTTGATTATTTCGCTTAAACAACAGAATCAACTAATTTACATGGAACATTAGTTTACCATGGAACTGAAAAGAATTAACATTTTGATTCATAAATTCATCAGGTCCGCCATAACTGTGCGTGAACTATCTGACCATTCATTCAATCAACGGTCTGATCCTTCGGAACTCACGAGACTTTGAACCTGTTTGAAATAAATCTTATCGAATCTGCCTTTTCAACGCTTCGTTGACTCTCATACAGACCCGATGGGAAATATATACCACCAGTTAATAATCTATCGGGTCCGACTTTAGCGCTAAAAGCCGATCATTTCTTCACCCGATATCCATCGGATCCCGTCTCTTTGGATAGACGACTGAGATTGGCCTGGACTTCAACAATTTTAGATTGCGTTTGATATGCCATTGCGTCCGAGTAATTACCCACCCGATTGTCATTGGATCTGTGGCCTGTTGATCGGACGACCCAGATCTTCTCGTAGGTAAACCATCACATCGGATCTCCGAAACAAACCCATTCTAGTTAACTTGTGCGATTACCATCGGATCCGTGGGTTGTTGATCAGATGACCCAGATCTTCTCGCAGGTTTACATTCAAAGCCATCCTATCAATCAAACAAAATACTTCATTTCTTCAGACTTTGCGGGGGTAAAGAGTATAAGGGAACTACATTGAGGTTGAACCCCCACAATGATTCTAGGCCACACATTGTGGTCAACCATGCTCATGTCACAGTCAACTGTGGGGGTTGAGCCTTTAATTAACCTTCATGCTTATTGTTTCCCCGTAGCACACCTCATCGTACTCATTAAGCTATCACTTGATCGCGCCTGTTGAACTTGCACGACCTTTAGACAATGATTTGATTTTTCATTTCTTTTGATTTTTGTTTCATTTTGTAATAAAACTGAAAATAAGACTAAAATAACAATGGAAGCTACAATAGGTGCAATAAATCGATTGTTATTTAAAGTGGAACTAAAGAAGGAAAAAATCCTGTAGTGCTTGGAGAAAATATTATGTTGTGGCATCAAATATTGGTACATATCAGAGAGAAGGGCCTTCACCTACTACATGGTAAAGGTATGGTTGAATATATTTCTAATTTCTCTATAGATTTTGATTTCTATGAATATTTCTTATATGGGAGGTGGAACCAGGTAAGCTTTATTATTGAATATAAGGAAATAATTCGTTCATTCAATAATATATTAAGTACTCATATGGATATCACCATTGTTTTGAATAAATAGTTACTCAAAACATTACCATAAATGTATTCTCTTATCTAATGTATGTTCAAATTGAAAAATTAAATAAACTGTGAAAATAGTATCACATCAAAGCATTAATGATGTACTTGTATAATTCACAATAATGTAGAAAAATACTTCAAATTGAAAAATTAAATAAAATGTGAAAATAGTTTCACATGAAAGAATTAATGATCTACTTTTACAATTCACAATAATGTAGAAAAATACAATCTTATATTCATTTGCATAGTTTTCTCCAAAAAGATATAGACTTCCACTTTCCATTTAAAGCAGAATAAAAATCACAATCTTCAAATGCAAAGTTTTTTCAGCCTCTAGCGAGAATTCCCAATAACAAGGACTCTTCATACCATATAAAACCCCTCCCTCTTTCTCTTTATAGATATTTCTGGGTTCATATTTGAAATTACCAATAACTTGGAATGAGTTAATTGGATGAAATAGTTTATAATATTACACCAATTCATAAGGTAAACCATCAATACTCGGAAAACTAGAAACTGACAAAATATATTACAAAATTGAATTCTTGTAGTTATATATATATTGAAAATTATTTTCAAAAATTGGAGAAGAAAAAACTAAAGATATAAAGAAATAAATCTAAATTTATATTCACAATAAATAGAGTATTAATCTTATTATACAATGGGAACTTCACCAAAAATATTTCTTCCAATCGATCTTCAATTGGATCATAAAAAGATAATTGGATGTCATTTGATGCTTGAGAAGTGTCCATGGGAATAATACACACCTCATTAGGTTGATAAATAATGGATTTAGAATTCCATATAGGTGGATTTTTTTTTAATATAATATTATCATTTTTATATTGTGAAAAATACAAAATGAGTGTTTGTTATAACCATATTTTTACATTGAAGTAACTCATTTTGCATTCTAGGTTCAAATCTAGAATTGATAACCCGAGAACTTTGACATAACCATCATCTTGGGGTGAAAATGCCTCAATGTTATCAATATCTAGTGTATCATTGAAAATGATTTCCCTCTCTTTCAAGTTAAGATAATGGAGTAAAATTACTAGAATCATAACATGAACAATGTAAATATGCACATGTATTGTCAATAGCATCCATGAAATCATCAATTTTTACCTGATAATACTGAGCTGAATTAAATGAAAACTCATAATTTCTATGATGGGTAATAATTTCCTTTTCATCTGAATGTAAATATGTCCATAAAGAAGTTTCAACACGAGACTCAAAAGAATTACCAAATATAAAGAGAAATAACTTTCAAGATTGTATGTGACAAAATATTTCTCTATTAAGTAAATGATTATTATTATTTTCAATATGAAATTCATCCATTTTCGCTAAATTTTTTTCAACACTAGTAGTATCAATTATTGATAATGTTTTCATTGGTGTAAAGGTTAGAGGGTCGAGTAGGCTGAGCTATTTGAATCACATCAACAACATAGGGTCAAGTAGGCTGAGCTAACCGAATTAGATTAACAACATAGGGTTGAGTAGACATGTTAAGGTTAGGGGGAGTTGAATTAGTTCAAGCACAGAGGTTCGAGCAGGTAGGAAAAGCCAATAAAGTTGAGAAGGCCGATATGGTTAACCCTTAGTTATCACTCCATGTCACAGAGGGAAAATGTATTAGCGTCCAAGAGATAAAAACCTATCAGACCAAAGAGTATTGGAATTATTCAAAGGCACAAAGACCCTCTAACAACTTGATAATCAATATTCAGTTGTATCGGTTGGCAAGTGTGAGAAGGATGAAAAGTGGCAACATTGGTGTGACACACCACATGGCACATAATGACAAAAATGATGACAAATAACAGATTGCTGATGCAATGCCAAGTGGTGAAGACAATAACGTGACAATAATAGGAGGCTAGGTAAAATGGTGTAGGCACTAAACAAAACATCAACCACCAAGATTCACCATTTCCAGCGAGATTAATGTCTCTTATCAATATTGGGTGGAAAATGCATGAGGGGTTAAAACACACTTGGGCACACAGAGGATCCAATGACAAAGAAAAAAAGGGTCCAGATGATGTGGGTTTACATCAATTATAAAGGTTATGGATGAATATGCATGTGATGGATCTAATGGTTGTGATTGTTTAGATCCAATAGTCCATATCCACATCATACTCACACCTGCATGATAACTAATGCAAGGAATTAACCCAATCTTGTATGACATAGAAATGGTGCAACGTGGATCCATGTAGATGACAAGTGGAAAAGAACATGACATGGAAACAACGGAGGATGACACATGGTAGGTGCTTATGAAAAATTTGGAAGGTTGACTAGACAATGGTAGGTGAAATGTGGCAAGAATTGATTGACTACAATAAATTATGTGGCAAGTATAGTGCTAGGTGATTTGGTAAGGTGGGCCACATCAGGCCATTGGCTATCGAAGCTCCTGAACAAGTTTGCTTATAGTCTATAGGGTACTTTTGGTATTTGATAAGGTTTAGATTTAGGTCATGGTGGGAGGCCATGTGAAGATAATCAAAGTGGCACTTACAAGGCTAAGGGGTCTTGGTTCATGGCAAGTTGAAAAAGAAGCATAGACTGAAAAAATTCCTTTTCCTAGTAAGACCATCCAATGGTTACAACACATGGTCATTGAATCTAAGGAGCTCAACTCTAGAGCTAGTGTCATATCACTATGATAGAACAAAGAGTAGAATTGAGGCCCTGAATTGAGGACATCTACATTGGGAAATATAAAAGAAAAAGACAAAGGGGAAGATACAATTAACGGAACAAAAGAGAAAAACAATGTTGTGTGTGTGTGAAAAGCGATTTCTCATTGTGTTGGAAAGACTACAGAATGAGACTCAGTCAATATACAAAAGCATGGGCTAATACTATGGGTATATACCCATGGTAAAATAAAAGGCTAGTGGAAGAGTTCAAGGTGTATAATTACATGGTTGAGAAATTAGTGATGTTGCTGATACTGTGGATATGTGAGATAGGAGCATATGAGATTCCAAGAGATTGTACAAATAAGAGAGGGAAATGAGCCTAGAACATGAAACACCAAACTGTGGGCCCCATTTGGGTAAAATGGTACATCAACTTCCTGGGGTCATAACTTTGGCATACGATCTCTGTTTGACGTGCACAATATCTTGTTAGAAAGATCTATCTGAGAGCTACAACTTTGGTAAGAGTGACATTAGTCCATGGACCCATTTTTCTCCCAATTTTCCCAAAAAAACGTCGTTTAGGGCCTCAAAATGGCTTCGGAAGTTTAGGACCCGAAAAATTGCTAAAAATAGTAAATTGTGCTACAATTAAGGAAACTGAAAAGCTGAAAGAAACAATGATGGGGGTCCAAGCGGACTTGGCAGGTGGCCACAGATATCCACCTCGATCATGTCACCCACATCACTAATAGAAATTCAACACATGAATTTGTATGCAAAGCTATAGCAAGACATGGGCAATGCAAGGGGATCAACCCACATTGAACAACCTGTGGAGTTGTAGCAAAGCATGATCATCACAAGGATTTGAAGTCAAGACAAAATTCATGTTGATATGGATCCTTAATCAAAATTCCTGACCAGGGTATTCAATAAAGTATCCATGTCATTGGTGGATATGGGATTGAAGTCAAGAAGATACAATAACACAACTTGATGAATATCTGATGCGATTATTGTTTTTAAATATACAATAGTACAATTTGATGAATATCCTATGTTTTTGGTTGTCTTGATAGATTTTCCTTCATCTATAGATGCAAAAATGAAGGGGTATATCTTAGTTAACATAGGCTGCATATGTGGACCACTAAGTTCCAATCGATTGAAATGTGCCACATCCATGGGCTGTCAAGATCACTGGTACTTCCACCTAGCCTCAAATGCAGTGGTTAACTCTGTCAACCATATTAAAGAAGAAACATGTATTTGGGGGATATTGAAACCATATTAGTGCTCCACAAGAAATTGAAACATGTATTTGGGGGACACAAGAAATACAAGAGCTGTTGTTGCTCTAAAATAGGCTTACAATGTATGTTGTAAAGCTATATAGTGTGTAGACATGGCACCTCATAAAGAACTTAGTGATATAGCCTTTAAACATTGCTTGAGCCTTTATCTTGAAGATGGATAGAGTACACATTTAAACACTACGATCGAGGATGGAGTACACATTTAAACACTGTGACTAAGGATGGAGTGAGGCTCCAAGAGACTAAGGGACAAAGTGTTGAATTTTGATGGGAGGGAATGAGAAAATGGAGTGAAGAGATTGGATGGGTTGAACAATGTTTTCCCAGCCAACTCTAGAGAAAACACTTTTTGGCTTAATTAGGGTGAAATTGTGGTTTTGGTAATAGTTTTTGAGAAAAATTTTGTGTGTGTGTGTGTGTGTGTATATATATATATATATATATAGAT
>APFE031112406.1:4873-52286 GCA_000404065.3 Pinus taeda | reverse complement strand
CCCACTATTGTTATTATTGTGCCCTTACATTATTATTGTTATGTAGGCTCTGATTATGTTATGACCCCTTAGAATCCTATATATAGAAAGGAGGTCTTTTCATTTGTATCATCAAAGAATTGTTAATTTATGTAATGTAAAGGAGGTTGCCCCCTCGAAGAGGCTGAATTCTAAGGTGTTGATCTATCTTTTCTATCTTTTCTTGAGCTGGTTTCATAACATATAGTTGACAAGAAAATATGATCAAGTATTGGTACACCTTCCTCAGTATCTTTGTCTTGTAGATCTGGTTGGGTGTCAACTTGAATTGAGCTAGCTCCTTTACCCAATTCTTCCAAATGTCTCTAGATTTATCATTTATGTTGGGTAAGATAAATGGAGTCTCCATGACAGTCATGGGCTCTGACATCTAATACATCTCATCATAACCTTGTTCCCAAAATGTTGCAAGCTTCATCCCACTGACATTTCTCAAGGTCATCGTCTCGGGATCAGTGTGAGAGACGATCTAGTGTATCATGTCCATGCATGGGAACACTATTTGCATCCAATCTGGTACAAGCTAGACTTGTGAATGTTCACATACACCTGACGGTCTTCAAAGTGTTCCCCAAAAGTGCCCACAAATATTTAATTGACCTCTTGCCACTTCAGTTTGATGTCCTTGTCTAGATACAACTTTGTATCTTCATAGATTAACAAACTAGAGGACACTTGCTCAACTACTATTCTAGTTGCATTTCCATCAGTGTCCTATGATCCTATTCTCTTAGAAGCCATTGAGACAGATGAATACCTAAAATATCTGGAGATAAGCAACATGCATGGCAAGAAATCTGTTAGTGGAACAAAGCAAATTTGGGGAATGACACAACACATACCTAGGAAACTGATGGGAAATATTACATAATTTCTTCTGGGAGGTTTGGGGACTAGTTTCTAGAACTACGCAAAAGGTAGTTTGGGATGTCTAGGAGGTAGGATTGGCTACTGGATCTGTGCAATATAGATTGGCTGTTGGTTTTTGGGATTGCGCAATGTGCAATTCCAACTGGGAGTGACTATAGTCTCAGGGACTCAGGCATTACTCAATTTTTTGGGCCAATAGTCACTACCCCTCAGAAATGCACAAAATAGTCCTAAAGAGAAGTGTTGAGTAGAAATGTGCATTTCTGGAGAGGGAGGTAGAGCCTTCCTTCCCAAGATTGCGTAATGTAGTCTCCGTGAAGGCAGAGTCTGGGCTAAGGTTGGCCTGACTCCCTAACGGGAAACTAAAACAAAATAAGGCAGTGAATGCATCGTGACACTAAGTGAAAGTAGAAGTGATTGATAGTGCATGGAAAACATGAATGAAAGATTCAGTAAACAGATCAACATGCATGTGGGTTAAGCGATTTTCCGGTCCGGTGAACATTCATGCAAAATAGTTTCATGCATGTGACAACAATGAGATAGCAACAAAAACTAAAACAGAGCTGGGACAATCTAGTATACATGTAAACAACAGCAAGCATTCAAAGAAATCAAGAAAACAACACTCACACAAGAGAATACATAGAAAGGGACAAAAATGCCGAAAAAGACAAGTTGAGGCCACTTACCCTCGAATAGTTGAGTCGAATGTGTCAAAGAGTCTTGGATGTGTTTTGGGATGTCATAGCTCCATGTTCGATGTGAAAGAATGAGCTCTGATGCATCGAATAAATAAGTTTGGGCTCATGACACGAATGCCACAAATCTAGGCAAAAGCGACACTTGGAGCAAAGTTTTTAAAACAACTTTGCATGTAACCTCCAGCTGCTAAAAATAGCTCCATGAATCATGGGATGCCTTTTGCATGTTTCCTTCTGCTATTCTGGGAAAAATAAAGTCATGCATGCATGCAAGTCAAGTTTCCTTGGTCCTGAGTGGAACTGGTCAACCAAAGTGCTCATGCATGAAACTGCTCAACTGCTTGAGAAAAATGTGCATTTCTGGCTAGGAGCTGGGCTAACTGCGATAGAGATTTGTGCAATTTCTAGCCAGAGTAGTTGACTACTACCTATATTTGTGCAAATTCTGGGCTGAGTAGCCCTATTGGGGAAATTTGTGCAATTCCTACTGGGAGTGTTGGCTAGAAGAATTGCACAATTCTAGAGCCCAGAAGGCTACCTGATAGAATTGTGAAATTTCTGGAGGGAAGGTTGGTTTACCTCTAGAAATGCGCAATTTTCTTGGGGAAGCTACTCAGCTTACAACTGGACTAAGCATGAGTGGACAATGTGTGAGGGGAATGGATCAAGCTGTGATTGACAGGCTGCCTTTGTGAATGAAAAACGTTGAAGCTTGAGTACTTGATGAAACAAGACAAGATGATGTGAAAGTCTGGCAGGGCGGATCCAAAACGGGCTAGGGAAAAATTTTGGAGGGTGGTTGTAGCCGCTACAAAATAAACATAGCCATGGCCAAGGAGTAGATTAAAATCTAAAGGGCCTTGGATAACCATCATGTCTATATAGATAGTCTTTCCTCTGTTAAAAGCTAATAGATTATGAGTGATGCAGACGAGCTGAGGAGAACTTAAATATTTCCAAGTAGTTGAGGACAAAATCCTAATAGAGGCACCCTCATCTATGACTTTTCTAGGTATGGCCATATGGTAAGCCTATAATGTAATCTGGAAAGGCACATACGACGGAAGACGATATCCTGCCAGTTGACTCCAATCAAAAGAAGTGACTAAACTACTCGGAAGGCATGTCATAGGAATGTGAGAGCTGCCCTCTTTATCTATGGGAATAGGATAACTTCCCTCATGCACCTTGGGAACAAGAGGAATTCATTTTAGTTCATGCAAAGCTAAAGAAACTAGAAGAACCTGAGAAGTATGAGGTTCACTCTCTACCAAAAAGGTGTGGTTAACTAAAGGTGGAGTCAAGTTTATCATTTTCTCAACCAATGGTTGGTCAAGATTGGACTCACGAAACTCACTTTTAGAGTCAGTGGGGTTGACCAAAGATGAATTTTGATCAATCACTCGATCAACTAGTGAAGGATCAGGGGAAAGCTTTCGATACCCAGTCGGAAGATGAGGTTGAGAAGCTATAAGGTTTTTCAAAATATTTGGAAGCTTCATCCATAAGAGGACAAAGGTTAATGGGATGATTACCTTGACACAACTTACAGCGAAATTTGACTTTTTCCTTTTTCCCATGTACTTTACTAGTTGAGGTTTTCTCACCAGCATGAAATCCAGAGGCGGATGACAAAGGTTGATGTGAACACGTGGACCATGTTAGTGTCAGTATTGTTAGCTTGTCACCTGGATCAAATGTGCTTTTACTATGCTTGTCGAGACTATCAAAATCAAATTTTTTTATGTCACTAGGTTTACACAGCAAAATTTGGTCATTGTTTGGTCACTCTAGAGATGAGGTCAATCTTTTGGAAATTCACTCATGCTGGTTACCTATCACACTTTTATGGAGGTGTCATAATAAAAACATGTTAGTCATCATCATCATTCCATTTAGTCTCAGGTCATTCATTAGGTCACTAGGGTTTCCAAGGTCCATCATTTTCATGAATAAATCTAGCAGTGAATAGAGCATGACAAGTAGCACTTGGGTATTGATTTGTGAATTTTCACACATTCATCATGTTCTCATGTTCAAAAAGTTCTAGAAGGAGTTCCAGCGCTCAGGAAAGTAAAAAGCAACTCAAGTTTTCAGTGGTAAAGGTAACTCTATTTTCATAAGTGAAAAATCAATTTTTAAAAAATGGTGGGTCCCATTTCATTTTTAAAAAGAGAAATAATTTTCCCTGTATAAACTCAAAATCCCCCAAACTTGGTTCATTTACCTCCTATTCATTATTGAGTATCGAGCTATCCCATCCAAGAGAGTAAAAAAGTTGGTTTCTTAGGCGAATTTAGCAAAAATATTAAAGTGTTGTGCTCAAGAACAAAGCACTGCACTCAGAGCAGAGGCGCTGTGCTTAGAAGAACTGTGATGCACATAGGTGCTACGCTCAGGAACAAAGCGCTGCGCTCAGGACAAAGTGCACAGAATTCACCGAAAACTCTCCCAAATTTCATATTTTGGCTTTCAAGCTTAATTTCATTGACTTCTAAGCCGAGATACAAGTAAGTACACCATCATTGTCCCTCATTTTCTTTTCAAAATCATCTCATGTCAATGATTCTTCAAATTAGGGTTTGTAGTGAAATTTTGCATGGGAAATGATAGGGTGATAATGGCCATTTTTATTTTTGGTTTCCAAAACATGTAAAAAAATTTCCTACAACTGCATACATTTTTAATAAATCATTTTAACCATTCAATCCACCTCAAAACAAAGTTTTACCCCTCAAAAAGCAAAACCCTAGCTCAATCCTAGAGGTTTTTGGGCATTTTTCATTACAAACCCTGTTTTTCCTCCTTGCAAGCAGATCACTCTTCCATTGTTTCTTCACTCATTTTCATCATCCTCCAAAGTTCATATCCACCTTTTTCATACCTCCTCTATCATTTTTTCAAAATCCACCTTCACATCACTTCATTTCATTCATATCTCACACTTTATTTTTCATTGCCTGCTGCTAGGATTTTTTGTCATCATGGAGGAAGAATATTCACCAAACAGGAAAAGACATCATAAGGGAGGGAATATCCTTAGATATGAGCCATCAAATTGTAATGAAATAAACTCCTATCCTTTCATCAAACAATGCTTCGAGGATGTACATTGCTTGGAGTGTTGAAAAAGAGTGAGTGAGGTGGGGTATCATGAACAAATAATAGATTGGGTGGCAACTAAATTGAAGGGTGAAAGTGTTTTCATCTTTGATGTTGAGTTCATTTTTTCAATGGCCTCCATCTCACTTGAAACAGGGTTACTAGAAAATGGTGAATATTGGTTCAAAGGAATGAGCCTAGATCTTGAATACTACAAGCCTTTCTTAAAAACACCATACAGGAGAAAACATGCTCACATTATGCCTTTCAGATACTTATTGGAGAAATATGCCCCTTTGATGAAGATTGTCATGAAGTTATTTATATGTGAAGGAAGATTTTCCAGGTTGTATGCTTATGATATTCGCCTCTTGATGCATTTCACCTCTCAAAATCCACTCAACATATGTAACTACCTATCTAGGATCATTTCCAAAATGTTGGAAAAGATACAAGTGAAGGACAAATAGCACTCCCCAATCTTGTTTCATCATAGTCTAATCAAAACTATTTTCCTTCACTAGCTTGAAAAGAAAGGTATGGCTTGGGAAACCTTTTTGGAAACAACCCTGAAATCGCATGAAGCCAATGTAGCAACTCAGTCTTCTAGTGTGCCAAAACAACAAATGGAGGTGGCGTCCTCTAGCAAATCAGTGGAGAAAACTCAAGTACCTAATCTTGAGGTCACTAAAGTGTACAAGAGAGGACAGAGGCTCATGTTTTCTTCTCATGGAGAGAAAGGGCCCAAGCCTTCTTCCTCGACAAAGCAAGGACCAACAACAAAAGATAAAGAATAGTTGAGAATGAGTTTGAGCTAGTTGATTCAGAGGCAGAGGATCAGACTTCAAGCCTACAACAGAAAATAAGTGTTAGGCCCCTATACTACTAGTGTAACCCCTTATTGTTATTAGTACAACCCACTTATTATATTGATGTACCCATGTAGTTCCCATATTGTAACTATTGTGCCCCATAGAAGCCCAATATTGTTATTATTGTGCCCTTACATTATTATTGTTATGTCAGCTCTGATTATGTTATGACCCCTTAGACTCCTATATATAGAAAGGAGGTCTTTTCATTTGTATCATCCAAGAATTGTTCATTTATGTAATGTAAAGGAGGTTTTCCCCTCGAAGAGGTTGAATTCTAAGGCGTTGATCTATCTTTTCTATCTTTTCTTGAGTTGGTTTCATAACATTTGGTATCAGAGCGTTGGATTCTAGGGTTTCATTGCTCCAAACAGGTCATCGTGGAATTTTTTCTATAACGTCTTTTCAGTGACTTTTCAGAAGCTAAAAACAACACCCATTTGAGAAGAAATCGCGTTGAATCTTGGATCCGAATTTCAGAGCTTTTCGCGCTATATTTGCAGAGATATGATCTAAGGAAGTTGGTCTTTTTGCAGACTCCTGAATTACATTCCAAACAGGTGACCTAGGGAAAATCGTCATAACTTTCTCTCTAAGCATTGGATTGAAATTTTGTAAGAAGGTACAAAAAGAGGACGGAATTTAGTTTCTTGTATATATTTTTTATTGCCAAAGGTCAAAACAATGACACGTGGCACTTCATACAAGTTCGATATTCTGGAAAGGTCTATAATGAGGTCATCTTGGGAGATTGTGCATAACTCTTTATGGGAGAATCCAATTTGGATCAGATTAGTGGCATTGGAAAGAGGACGTAGAGGGCTACTACAGGTCACAAGTTTAGAACTTAAAGATCCGAAGGTACATAGTTATAGTCTTTTCAAGATCGAGCTCCTAAAATCAAGAAAAAGGATGAGGAAGTTTGATGGCAAGGATCTAGTAAATTGGATACTTCAGATGGAGCAATATTTTGATCTATATGGTGTACCACTATTACAAAAGGTATGTATTGCATCTTAATATTTATAACCAGATCAATTTTTATGGTATGAAGGGCTTTGTTCTCATAAACAACTTGTTACATGGTAAATTTTCATGGAGGAAATGATAGCACATTATGAGGATACAAAGAGCAACACCTTCTTTGGAGCAACAACACAACAATTGGAAAGAGTAAAAGGGCTTTGTGACATAGTGGAAAGCAAAATTATGGAAAGCAGGAAGCATACCCCTCACAACTATAAAGACAGAAGTTTTGTTTCTCCTAGCCTTCCACAACCTACAAGGATGACACCACAACAATTGGAAGAAAAAAGAGAAAAAGGGCTTTGTTACAATTGTAATAGCAAATGCACTAAAGGTCATAAGTGTGCTGAGAATAAATTATTTTACATAGAATATGAAGAGGAGGAAGAAAAGGATCAAGAAACATCAAAAGAAGAGGATATATGCCAGGACCCCACCCCAGAGAAAGAAGAAATGAATCAGACCATATCTTGTAAAGCATTGGCAAGAATTACCACTCCTCAAACTCTCAAGATAGAAGGACATATCAAGAAGAAAAAGGTGCAAGAAGTGAAAGATCACATCGAGAAAGAAGAAATGAATCCAACCATATCTTGTAATTCATTGGTCGAAATTACCACTCCTCAAACTATCAAGATAGAAGGACATATCAAGAAGAAAAATGTTCAAGAAGTGAAGGATCACATCGAGCGTCAAGAAATGAATCCGACCATATCTTGTAAAGGATTGGAAGAAATTATCACTCCTCAAATTCTAGAGATAGAAGGACATATCAAGAAGAAAAAGGTTCAAGCAGTGAAAGATCACATCGAGCATCAAAAACAAGTTCTCCAACTTTTAAAGGATAACGCCACTTTGGTGCAAAATCAAACCAAACAATAGGTAGATCAACATCGTAGTGAAAAATGTTTTGATGTAGGTGATTGGGTATTTTTACTGCTACATGTCAAGCAAGCTATTTATGAGAAGGAAATGTTGGCAATACTACTTGCACTTAAAAAATTGCGACCATACCAAATGGGAAGACTCTTCAAGGATGAGGATGTGGAAGCATTGTTTTGTGCTATTTCTATTATCCAACCAGATTGGATAAATCGAAGCAAGGGATGAATGGAAGAAGGAAAAAGAAGTATGGCCACTTATTCAAAAGTTGCAAAAGATCCCAATTCAAACAATATTGCCAAAAGTTGAAGAGGAAGGAAAAATCATATTGGAACCTAGAGGAGTCACAGAAACAAGAACCCAACAGCTACAAAATCAATCAATTTCAGAGTATCTCATTAGGTGGAAGAACTTACCAATTGAAGGTTCCACATGGGAGGACAAGAATTTTATACAGAAGCGTCAAGAACTACTCAAGCGTTGAGGACAACTCTTTTTGAAGAGAGGGGCATGTTAGGCCCCTATGCTACTAGTGTAACCCCTTATTGTTATTAGTACAACCCATTTATTATATTGATGTACCCATGTAGTGCCCATATTGTTACTATTGTGCCCCATAGAAGCCCACTATTGTTATTATTGTGCCCTTACATTATTATTGTTCATGTCGGCTCGATTAGTTATGAACCCCTAGACTCCTCTATATAGAATTGGAGGTCTTTTCATTTGTATCATCCAAGAATTGTTCATTTTATGTAATGTAAAGGAGGTTGCCCCCTCGAAGAGGTTGAATTCTAAGGTGTTGATCTATCTTTTCTATCTTTTCTTGAGCTGGTTTCATAACAATAAGAGATAAAGACTATCAAATCAAGGAGCTTGCAATCAATATGGAAAGAGAAAAATATGTCATTTCATTTCTTGAACTGGAGAATAGTCAGCTCAAAGCAAAGGAATTGATCATAGAAAAGGAACAAGCCAGGTTATTGCAACAGGTTGGCAAGGGAAAAGAGATCATAGAATCAAGCGAGCCTAAAGGATCAAAAGGGAAAGGAAAGAGGAAAATGCCAAGAACAAAGGGCCTGAAGAAAGCTTTGCAAGAAGAGGAAAAACACATCCTATTGAATGAAGACATGGACCTAAAAGATAGAATTGCTCTTGAGGTCAATCAAGACAAGGAGTATTTGCTCAATAGGGTGAATGAACACTTGAAGAAGATCCTTTGAGAAGGCAAAAGGAGATAATCAGTTGCTCAGAAAAATGGCGCACCACTACTAGGCTCAAAACATGATCGTGAATGCCAAGGTAAAGCAGCTTGAAAACAAGCTCAAGGAAGCCAAAAAACACCAAACGGATGACGTAAAATTAGAGATTCTTTATAAATCATCTATGATTATGATTATGATTACTTTAATTTTTTTGAGAATTTTTGGGCTAAATTCAGAAAACTAGCTGGTCCACAAGCGTAGTGCCTTGGCACTTCTCTTCTTCCTCAGGCCTCCATTTTAGTAAAGGTCTACATTTTTGGAAATATATTTCCATCCTCTAAAAACCCATTTTCTCAAATTTTTTAGAGGTGGCTCAGTTTTGGAGAAAAGTGCAAAAAAGTGGCAAGATTCTAGCATTCTAGACCCTTTTATGACAGGCGTTGTGCACAGGGAGTGACCTTGGGAGAATGGATTTTTGAAGGCCTTCCCATAGTCAAAATTAAAAAAGTAAAACTTTCTGGAAACTAGATTGGAAGGGCTAGTTGACCATTCTCTCAGTTTTACATTGTGACCCCTAGAAGGCACCTCAAAACTAGATCAAAGTCGGTGTTGTGCTTCTGCACTTTTCTGTGTTTTAATTTGTATATTTCACTGAAAATCTCTAGTTTCCAGTTTGACTTAGTGAAAGTCAAACCTATTTATGTAATGGCACTAGTTTCAAGGCTAGGTGATGTAGGCATGAATAAATGTACATCATATGTTGTTTCTTATGTTTATTAGGCCTCATAAAGGAAGCAAACTCCTAAACAAACTCTCCAAGAATTGTTTGAGTTTCACCTTCTCACTCTTACTTGTTGGTTGAGAGAATCTTGGAGTCAGTTCCTCCACCAAGGAATTCTACTCCTAAAGGTGGGAAAGTGGTCTAAGAGAGTATATATGTATGATTTCTCTTGAGGAGAAGAGGTTTGAACTTTTTGTGAAGGAGGCTTGCAAGTAATCATCTTTTCAGCTAATACAGAGACAGGTTGCAATTATTTTCAAGGAACTCTAGCCCAGTGAGTTCATGGTGTCTGTACGTCATTCTATTTGTATTTTAATGGTTAAAAAATATTCATATGCATGATATCTCTTCTTTATATGGGTTCCTTTTAGTGAAATATGCATAATTCTTGTTTTTCAAGCTCTGTTGTTTGGTTTTCATAGTTATGTTTATGTATTCCTAAGCTAATGAAATCATGTTTACTTATGCTCACTAGATTCTTCTACACTTTCTCCTCTATACTACATTGATAATATTCTAAATACACAATGGCTTCTAATATCTAGCTCCTTCTCATATTTGCTCCTGCACTCCTATAACCTAGGCCTATTTGTGGCTCCAAACCCTAAGTTCAGCAAACCCTAAAACCCAAATTTTCACAAGCAAACAAACTAATACACATATATAGCCTAAAATTCATTTTCTTTAGAGTCATATCACTGATAAGAGACTTAGGGAGATCCCTCTCATGCTCAGCAGGGCTAGCTACTAAGCTGAAGTGATTTGGGGTTACCCTTCTTGATTTCCTTTTCAGCCTAGGATATTGTAAGGACTAACATTTTTGGCACCATTGCCGAGGAACAATTGTTAAATCATTCTTGAGAAATATCTAAGAGATTTCAAAGAACTTTTTATGTAGTTCACAGCTTCGAGTATTCAAAGATAGGTTGAATTCATGAATTTCATCAGTTTATGGTGTAAACATTCTGGCTTCCAAAAGGCATACCAATTCAAACCCTGACCCAAATCCACCCTTCATTGTTGAATATCCATAAAGTTTGATTAGAAAACTTAGATTACCCGTCACTAAAAGTGCAGATTGAAAAATTAAAAGAAAAACCTCTCTTCCTAAAAATTTGTTTGCCTTTGCGCAAATTCCTTTTGATGAGAAGATAGAATTATCTCTTTCCAGGTCGAAGTCTGAGTCCTATATTTCTGAAGTGACATTAGAGACTTTAAAGGTTGAAAATCACTCTATTTCTTTAGAATATTTGTCTGCTAAAATTGATCATGAACTATGGTTGAATTTTGAAAAACTTCAAAGCCTTGCTGACCAACTCTAGATCACCACTGATAAAGTTTTTGTCTAATATCAACTTGAATACTTGGCCACTGCTTCATCTTTTGTTTTGCCTCCAAGCACATTAGCTACATCTCCCAAGACTTCAGTTTCATCATCTTTCATACCACCTCCATTTGTTCCATCTTTGCCTTTACAACCAATTGTAGTAGCTCCACCACCCCCATCAGTATCATCATCCTTAATTGCACAGTCCATTGTAGCACCTCCACTATCTCTGGTAGTCATGGTGAGATTTGCACCTCTTTTACTGCCTCCTCAACTTGCTGCTTTGCCTCAAAATTATGGTCAAAGACTCCCTCTATTTGATGGACGTGCAAAAATTACAGCTTAGCAGCATGAAGAAATTGATGAAGATAATGCCAAGATGAGGATTATAGCTCAATGTTTCTTAGGAGATGTTAAGAAATGGTTTCTAAGTATGGTTACTAATTCTATTAATAGTTCTCAAATATTGGTTGAATTATTCTTATCTCATTGGAAAGAGAATAAAAATCTATTACAGATATTGGTTGAGTATAATTCAATGAAAAGGAACTCAAATGAAACAGTTCAATAATTTCCAGCAAGATTCAACACAATGTACAATTCCATACCTGATGATATGAAGCCTCCTCCTACTCTGGCTCTTCTTCATTATCCTGATGTTTTTGATCTGGACATGGCATACTAGCTAAGAGAGAGAGATCCTACTACTCTTGAAGAGATGTAGTGCGATGAGGTCAAATGTCGAAGCCAATTTGCTCATCAAGAAGTCAAAATCAAAGCTAGAGAAGACTGAGAAGAAAGTTGTCATGTTAGAAGGTCAGTTAGTTTTAAGTCAAAAATATGTTTTCATGCATTTTGGCTCCATTGCCAAATGGATAAGGCTACTTGGTCTACGGTGTTCTTGACACCTCCAAGGAGTTGCCATCTCCAGTTGGAGCCAATGTTAGTTTCAGTCTTGTTAGCCTGCCACTTGGATCAAATGTGATTTTATTATGTTTGTCGAGACTATCAAAATCATTTTTTTTTTATGTCACTAGGTTTACACAACAAAATTTGGTCATTGTTTGGTCAGTCTATAGATGAGGTTAATCTTTTGGAAATTCACTCATGTTGGTCACCTATCACACTTTTATGGAGGTGTCATAATAAAGCATGCCAGTCATCATCATCATTCCATTTAGTCTCTGGTCATTCATTAGGTCACTAGGGTTTCCAAGGTCCATCATTTTCTTGAATAAATCCAATAGTGAATAGAGCATGACAAACAGCTTTTAGGTATTGATTTGTGAATTTTCACACATTCATCATGTTCTCATGTTCAAAAAGTTACAGAAGGAGTTCCATCACTCAGGAAAGTAAAATGCAGCTCAGGTTTTCAGTGGTAAAGGTAACTCCTTTTTCATAAGTGAAAAATCAATTTTGAAAGGATGGTGGGTCCCACTTATTGTTTAAAAAGAGAAATAATTTTCCCTATATAAACTCAAAAGCCCCCAAACATGGTTCATTTACCTCCTGTTCACTCTTGAGTATCGAGCTATCCCATCTAAGAGAGTAAAAAAGTTGGTTTCTTACACAAATTTGGAAAAACTCTTGAAGTGTTGTGCTCAGGAACAAAGAGTTGTGCTCAGAGCAAAGGCGTTGCACTCAAAAGATATGAGTTGCACTCAGGAGCAAAGAGTTGCACTTAGGACAGAGTACCCATAATTCACCCAAAACTCTCCCAAATTTCATTTTTTTGCTTGGAAGCTTAATTTCATTGACTTCTAAGCCAAGGTGTTATCACCTAAATCTGCCTTAGGCTGAAGGAAGGCAAAATTCAGGGTAACCACAAACCACACTCAATCTGGTAGCTAGCCCTACCAGAACAGGAGAGGGCTCTTTCTGAGCCATGCTCAGTGTATAAGTGAATGAAAAGGCATGAGATGAATTTCAATGAACTATTTATCTTAGGCTAGTAAGTGAAAATGAAAATAAGGAATGATTTTCATGAATGACTGTGTTTCTGGGATGTTATGGGACCACTAGACCTCAATGACCAGAGAACTTAATACAAAGGCACAAATTATTTCATGAGGCAAGGTAGGTGGAAAGCATAGCAATTTAGTTTTAAGATATGGCAGAATGGAGAGATTGATTAAGAGGGTGAAAAGGGCATGGACAACATGAATCCTTTTCAACAGAAGAATGAACACTGTACATGAAATTTTCCCACAGGCAGAGAAATAAAATTGAATTCTACCTTAGCTAACTTAGAAAGTTTCAATAGAAATGAATATGAACTGAGCTATGAAACATAACAAGATACATATGAAACATAAGAGACACATTTTCTACACTCACAACCACAAGAATCTCATGAAGTAGAGCCACTGCCTTTCATTAATCCTCTATAAAAAATATACAATGCAGAAACAAAGTTTCTTTCCCACAGTCTCCCAGAAGTTACAAGCCAGCCAACCCTTTGCAAATAGTTTGCATACAATATATAGAATGTGCCATGAAGAGGTAGAATGCCCAAGGGTTGGGGAGTTACTCGAATCATTACAAACTGAAGGTGGAGAGCCAAACAACAGCTACAGGTGCAGCGCCACAAACATGACAAATGGCTTGGTGGCCCTTTGCCTTCCTTTGACACTTGGATAACTGACCATCTGGAGTGAATATAATTATAAAACTTCCTTAGGTGCCGAAAAACTAAAGGGCATATGAGTGGGCCCACTTACAAAAAGTCGAGAAGAGAAATTTCGCGAAATGGAGGAATTCTGGCCTTTTTTCCTATATGCGCCGCACTCCTTTCCTGTATGCGTCGCCCCACTTTGAGGCCAGTTTTGAGGCACTTTCTGGTGTCCAAAATGAGCATAGGGTAGTTCGTTGGAAAGTTCTTTGAGTCTAATTTCCAACCCCACCAGAATTTTTGAATTTGGAGCTCATTTTCCCCTCCAAATCTTTATTCTCCCAAGACTGCTTCCTGTGTGTCAAAATAGGGGCAGTGAGGCCATTTTTGAGTGTATTTTTCCCTTTTGGTGGCCAAGATCTTCTCCAAATTTCTTGCTCCCAGTGCTAGTAATTTTGATTTTGCATTCCAAACCCAAAAACACAAACCATTTCTCATTTGGAGCTCCCAATCTTACGCATCGCGCCGGTGGCGCGGCGCCTATAGAGAAAAAACCTGTTTTTGTGCCAAAAATTTGTCGTGCGACCAAAATTTTACCAAATTCCTTGAAATTTGGGCTAGAGGTCCTCTATGAAGTTCTATGTTGTGCCAAGGAAGCTTCAACCAATATTCGAAGTCAATCTTTCTCTTTTTCCCTTTTTGCTTCCTTTGTCGCTTAGCTCAATTTAGCCTTCAAGCTCCTCATTTGGGCCTTTGCACTCATGTTCCATGCTCAGTAATGACAAGCCATCCTCCTCAGTATGTCAGTGTCCCTGTTTGCCTTCTACAGGTTTTTCTCCAAGTGTATATTGTCCCAATCCAACCAAGATTCACGGTCGTTGTTGATCTCTTGCTCCAAGGTAGTGAGCTCGATCCCTCTCTGCTGGACAACTTGTCGATTTTCGCAAATTCTTTGTAGCTCCATGATCGTCTGTTGGTCCTCAAGCTATCTTTTTCTTTGCTCCAGATACTAGATGACCCATCTAGCCCTCTCGAAATTCAGTATCAAGTCTTTGATCTTTGTGTCCTGCTCCTGAATGGTCATCCTAAGTTTGGCATTTTCTACCTTTGTCTCTTCATCCGGAATGAGGATGACACCAGTCTCCTATGCACCTGATGGCCCCTCATCATGCACGAGCTCCTTGCCCTTATCCAATACCTGTGTACTCGATGCTGGAAGTGAGGCGCCTTCCACCCCGGGTGGAGATAACACTCAATTTGCTGCTGCAAATAAGTTCCTACTGCCTTTCTGATATGTCACCAAAATGGCATGATCGTGGTCTCATGGCGCTCATGTTGACAAGAAGGACCACCCAACTCCTGCTCGAGCTCTGATAGTACCTGTGGTGTGCTGAAGAAGTCATGAGAGATGAAGTCCTCCCAAGCAATGCCCTACAATCCCAACTGATGATCTACCAAAATCTGAATGAGAGCGAAGTGATAGACATTGTTAAGCTGCTGCTAAGGGGTCTTATGTAGCATGAAGGTGTTCATCCTCTCTATATTCTTGCATATGAAAAACGGGAGGTTCATCATCCTCACCCTGGTAAAGTGCATGAGCAGGTGGATATGATAGGCATACAGTCTAGAGAACCTTCCCTCACAGCTGAAGTATTTGATGATCAACCTCATGACTGGAGCATACTCATTCTTCAAGTATCTGAAGGGAAATACTCTTGTGAGCTCATTCAAAAATCTGGTTTTGATGTAAGGCTCATAGTGATGCCTTTCCACCTTCTTCTTCTTATGCCACTACTCCCCAACATTTGGAATACCCGTTTCCAATGATATAGCTTCGGGTGTCAAGGTGAAAGTGACCGCGGCCAAGGTAGATTGAACTCCATGTAGATGAAGCACAAATAACCGGGCCAACTTATGATGAACTCTGACATTTGTCACCCTTTGACAAAATTCGAAACATGATAAGTACTGGAAGGATGACATGGCATGAGGGCATGCTTGTAACTCGGTGAGGATAGTGGGTTAATCCCTAACATGTCTGCCACTCTTGTGGTGTCTCATGGGAGCCTGCTCTTCTGAAGATGAGTCACTCTGTGTCTCCCTCTCATACTCAGACGAATGTTGTGATGACATGACTGCAATTTGGGTTGTGATTAGGTTTCCCTTTGATGATGGTGTGAGGCTGGGTGCCTTTGTAGTATCTGTTACCAAGGGGAATAATGAAACAAGGATTGTTAGGAAGGGAGTGATGAAATGGGAATAGGGGTTATAGGGAGAAATTTGTTAGGGATGTGGGAGGAGTTTGGGATTTTTGATGGGGTAGGGTTTAGGGTTTCTATTGAGAAATAGGAGGAGGGGAAAGGGAATATGAATTTGGTAGTGTTAGGGCAGTGATGATAGGAAAAACGGAATAGGGGAACAAGGGAAAAAGATAAGGAAGGGAACAGGGGACCTTGGCGTCAACAATACAATTGCACAACCCTAGCAAAATGGTCTCTTGGTGTCTTTATATGGTTGCTTTAAGAGTTTTGTTTCATTTCCATCATTGGGCATAAAAACCACCATATCATTAACCAATTTGACGAACAAGTGAGTTAATAGAGCCTACCTTGCAAATTTATGTGCTTCATAAAAAAATTTGAGTGAGTTTGGCACGTTCTGGGCACTTTTCCTCTGTGTGTCGCGCCCCTGTCTGTGTGCGCCACGCTCTTGTTTGTGTGTTCCATGCTCTGGGTGTGCGCCACATGCGTTATAGGCTTGGACAATGGGCGGGGGCTGTGTGCGCCGCGCCCTGCGTGTGCACCGCGCCCTTGCTTGTGTACGTCGCGCCCTTATCCTCACCTCCCACCGACTTCTCTTTCCTTGTTTTCTCCTCGGCCTGTATGCGCCGCGTGCAAAGCCCAGTGCGCCGCACCCTGCGTATGTGTCGTGCGTGTTATAACTTTGAACTGGGGGCAAGGGCTGTGTGCGCCATGTCCCTGCCTGTGTGCACCGCGCCCTGAAAACCGACTACCACTTGCTCCAAATGCTCACCAACGCACTCCAATCACTTTGTAATGTCTCCCATTGGTTTTGATTTGCACAATGCCTCTGATTTTGATGGAAAGCTTGTACATAAAGATTTGGGAGAGATGAGTTTGATTTTTTCCTCTTCAAAAACCCATTTTCTAATGTTGTGTTGTGGCACTTTTTCACTGACTTTAGAACAGAATGATTTTCACTTTCCCTTTGAAATTTTAGCTCAAATGAGGAAATTTTCGGCACTCTTTGCAGGGATTGCATGACAGGATATTTGTCCACGGAAACCATGACTACCTCTGAAAAATCAATTGACGACCTTTTTGCAAATTTTGTCATAAATGACACTGTTTGACTTTTCTTCAAAACAGAGTTTTGAAGAAGAGTCGAAGTCTATCCACATGATGATGAAGCTTTCTGAACCATAACTATGTAAGGGCGTCACTCTGGCCTACATGGCTTTGCTATACATGTTCAAGTACTGAAATGATGAATTCCTAGACCTATACCTCGAAATGACCTTTGTCCTTTAAAGGACCAAACGTTGACTGTCATGGACGTCGATGATGATTGATAAAATACCTGAGCCAGCAGGAGCCAGACATGAGGGGGGAAATGACTATAATGACCTTCTCTGTTAGATTGTGGCATGCCCCTAGTGGAATGCAACTGGGAGAATGGAGTGGGACACCTAATCATGAAATGCATAAAGAGTTTTGATCTCTGACGGAGGACTTGACCAGACTGACTCTAACACAAGGGACAAGTAAGTAAACCATCATTATCCCTCATTTTCTTTTCAAAACCATCTCATGTCAATGATTCTTCAAATTAGGGTTTGTAGTGAAATTTTTCATTGGAAAGGATAGGGTGATAATGGCCATCTTTATTTTTGGTTTCTAAAACATATAAAATGTTGTCCTACACCTACATACATGTTTAATAAACCATTTTAACCATTCAATCCACCTCAAAACAAATTTTTACCCCTCAAAAAGTAAAACCCTAGCTCATTCCTAGAGGTTTTTGGGCATTTTTCATTACAAACCCTGTTTTTCCTCCTTGCAAGTAGATCACTCTTCCACTATTTCTTCACTCATTTTCATCGGCCTCCAAAGTTCATATCCACCTTTTTCAAACCTAATCTATTATTTTGTCAAATTCCACCTTCACATCACTTCATTTCTATTCATACCTCACACTTTATTTTTGATTGCCTGCTACTAGGATTTTTTGTCATCATGGAGGCAAAATCTTCACCAGAGAGGAAAATACATCATAAGGGAGGGAAGATCCTTAGATATGAGCCATCAAATTGTAATGAAATAAACTCATATCCTTTCATCAAATAGTGCTTCGAGGATGTACATTGCTTGGAGTTTTGCAAAAGAGTGAGTGAGGTGGGGTTTCATGAACAATTAACAGATTGGGTGGAAACTCAGTTGAAGGGTGAAAGTTCTATCATCGTTGGTGTTACATAGCAATTTGTCACCGTCCCTGCTACCCCTCTCCCGCATCTTGGAGGACTCATTCCGGGACCTATGAGAAGTGACATGGCTTACAAACACTTGCATTGCATTCCTCTTAACATGAGCTTTTTTTGCCTTGAAGACATCTCCTGCTAAAAAACCCTAAACATAGATCTTTTTCCATTGGCGCGGTTCCATAGTGCAACCCTCGCGCCAAGGGGGGAAATCCTCCAAAGAGGGTGCACCAATTGGCGCTCTGTCATAGAGTCGCACCCGTGCCAACCATAATCAGAGTTGTTTTTTAACAAAAAAACGGCGGAAGTTTCGTCCTAACAAATTCCTAGACTGCTATCTATCTTGAGTTGGGTGGTTCGGCCACGGATTTCCATAGAGAGGAAGTGGTTTGCCACCTCTCATGGAAGCTTCCTTGATGATATGGCCAATCCCATGATTATTGGCTCTGATCCCAACTCCCCTTCTTCCATCTATAAAAGCTTGCCCATTTTCCTTTGTAAGCTAGTTCAAGAGTTCCAGAGTTCCAGGGATTCAGAATTGCCAAATTTCCAAGAGCTTCATGCTACAAGAGCCTTCTTGATCCCCATAAGGCCAAATCCAAGCAAGTAGATTATTGTCCAAGAACCAAAGAGAGAGGCTTTTCCTTATTCCCGACAGGCTTCGCGAGACATGTGCTGCTAACTACCCACCAAAGGCGAATCCAGCGTCAGAACTTTGGTTGATTCTTCTTTGATTAAGTATTAATGAATGACTATTGGTTATGGTTCCACTCTTGTTATTACTTGTGATGATGATGAGTTATATCCTTTCTGACTAATATATAGTTGCATATGCTGGATTTTATGCTTGTGTTTGTGTCATTTATTGTATGTGCAAGTGGCCATTCATGGAGATCGTGAGGATTGTGATCTGCCGGAGCAAAGGAATGGGAGCACCACCTCTCCTGCAAACCATAGCGTTGGAATCCAGGTAGGCCTTCATCACTGGTCTGTTAATTTGCAATTAGGAACTTGCTCTATAGCATTTGATGATTGTTGCTAGACCCGGTCTAGGCTAGTAGGGATCGCCTCTGTCCGCAGAGGGGATTTACCTCCTTAACAATTTGGCGACTCCACTGGGGAGCTTGTCTTGCCTTTTTGGTCGTTTCTTGATTTTTTGCTTGCTTGGTCAGCCTTTTGGGCTGGGTTCTTTTGCTGTTTTTTGCTTCTTGGTTTACCTGGTTATCATTGGCCAGGCTTTGGATTGCTTATTTTCCATTTTGGCACAACAAAATTGACTGGCGCGCTTTTTTGTGTAACAGTCGTGCCAATTAGCGCTAGTTGTCAATATACCACCCGTGCCAATCCTTAAAAGGTGATAGTTTCAGCCTGACAGTCGTGCCAGGCTTGGGAACTGCTAAAGTTTGCTTGATTTTAAGCATTTTGAGCTTGGTCTTTGTTTTGGATACATTTTCTCGACTACTTGAGTGTATTGGAGTCCTATTTGACTGGTTTTAACCTTCATCCTTTGGTTGTTTTCCATTTTCTATCGATTTCATGTTTTTAGCCCTAGGGCATCTAGTGGCTTTGTGTGTCGAGCCTTCCTTAGGAGTTTTTGATCTTTTATTAGTCCAGTTGACTTTCTGATTGCTCCCTTGCACTCTTTTAGTGGTTGTTAATCACTTTATTGCATTATTTGAGTGACCTACCTCTTTTTCACTTGAATTCCGCTTTGTTTCGATTTGGGCCTAGATTACACGGCTCATTTGTGTATTTGAGACTTTTCTCAGTTTTGAAGCACTGCTTTGTCAATTTAGGGAACTGATTGTGCTTGCATTGGGTGAAATTTGCTTGTTTTTGCTTCTTATTATAATTTCTCAAAATTTGTTTAGTGCATCTTGCCATTAACATTAAAAGAAAAATCTCTTTTGCTTTTCATTAGTTAATGTGCATTAGAGCTTTTTTTTGTTATTAGTGATTAGTGACTGTGAAGCAAAAGCTTTTTAATTTCCATTAGCTGCATTAGGGATGTCGTTGGTTGTTTTATGATCATTTTGTTTGTGTGAAATCTCTCAACTATCTTATAGCTAGCATTCATCGAATGAAATGATATATTGCGGCATATAGCTTGCATATAGAAAATTTTGAGACATTACATATGGTAAGGTCTGGAAACTGAAACTTAATCCAAGATCAACTTTAAAATGAAATGAATGAATCTAACAACACATTCGAACATAACACACATTGTTTAGAGGTCTAGGCTAGAGACGTGCTCTGGCGTCATTAAACCTAGTCACTTTTGTTTCCACTCAAGGTTGGGTGATTCCTCCTTCTGTGACTCAATAGTAGTCTAGTACGGAATTGTGCTCCCACGTATCGTTGAGTATATGGGGAGACCCCACTAGGTTATCATCCTTTATCCATAGGAAGCCAATTCTGCCGCCCTATGCCCGTGATACACCAAACACAGCATTCGGGGAGATTGCCTGCACGTACGGAAAGTCCTTGGTTGATTTCTCTTTCATTTCTAAAACCAAGGTGTATATTGCAGTTCATGGTTATTTGGTACACCCTCTTTTCCTAGTATCCCTGAGTAGTCATTTGATCTTTTTTGACTCCCCAAATTTGAAAGGATCACCAAGCGCTTGTCCTTTCACACTTGTTTCAAATCTGAAAGTGATAGAGTTACCTTTTATTTGTTTTCTTGACTCTTAAAACATGAAACGATGAAGTTTCTTAATTTCAATGTGGTAAAAATTAAATCACCTGTGATCACACACCCTGTTAGATTCTGCTTGTTGGCCATTTGATTGTGTGTCTTGACTATTTTTCATCCCCGTGTCCAATTTTCAGTTTTTGATGGCAACTTTTCCAGAGTCCACCAACCCAGGAATCCCCTCTAATGGGAATCCTAGTCATTTTCCTCCTTTTGGGAATATTGGTGCTCCTTACATGGCAACGTTGTCCCTTCTTGGGTTAACTGTTAGGTTACATGTTTGGTTGTTCTCAACCTCTATGGTCTCTAATGTCTCAACAACTGGTCAATCAGTTCCTCCACCCAAACAACATCATGTTGATTCCCAGGTGGACCTCTCCCCTTCTTCACCTATTTCTATGTCCTCATCTTCTACTTCGCCTGGTGAAAGTCTGGCTTCAAGTAACTAGGTGGCTAAGAAGAAGAAGAAGTCTCATAAGCGAGAGGCTAAAAGTGCATCTACTGCCCCGAGTACATCCCAGGTTGGAACACCTTCTGCTCTTCCGCGGAAGGTTAAGTTTCCTTGTAAATTGTGCAAGGATGACCATCTTCTTCGTGATTGTCCTAGCATTCCTAGGATCTTAGAATTATGGTCTCACAATCTGACCTACCCCTCATCATCCTCTGAAGCTCATGGCGATGCTACCCTATCAACTGGAAATGGTAAGAAGAAAGGGAAGATTCAATTCCCCTGTAGGCTATGTGAAGGAAACCATCTCCTTCACCTTTGTCCGCTCATGGATAAAGCTTCTGCTGTTTTGGAAAGTCTTACAGCTTCTTCACCCCAACTCCCCCTTGGTTATCAAAGGCTCTCTTCAGATCCTCTCCCTGTCGACAAAGAGATTGATTTAGATCCTTCTCTTGTCCATCCTCCTCTTTCTGAACCTGGTTGTGCTAAGCCTGTTCGGGACCAATCATTGGTCGGAGAGAGTGTCAACTTGGGTTCACTGCCTGTTGATCACTCTATTTTGGAATAGCATCATGCTCATGTTCTTCTCATCTCCTCAGATTCTCCTGAGTCCGAAAACGACTCTCCTATCTCAGCTGATCCCAAGAGTCCTTCTTCGGTTTCTGTAGAGCAGAGGGGAAATCCTATGATTCCCCCACCGAGTAGTTCAGTCATTTCCTTCGACTAGAGTCATTTGACCACCTTCCATCCCAGGTGCCTTTCCATATTACAGTACATGCCTATGATACGGCAGTACCTGACACTGTCTTGGATGAGGGTGCATCTGTCAGTCTTATGCCTTCCACTACTTGGCAAGCTTTGGGCTCCCCACAGCTTGTGCTGGTCACGCAGAATCTGTTAGCATTTGACAGAGGAACCAGTCAACCATTAGGGATCCTTCCGAAGTTCCCTATTACTTTGGGAGGAAAAACCATCTATATAGATGTACTGGTTACCCAAGGTGCTTTAGATTTCAGTCTTCTCCTTGGCCGTGACTATGTTTATGCCATGGGGGCCCTTGTCTCTTTACTTTTCCATGTGGTTTTCTTTCCACACGATGGAAGAATCATGACTATAGATCAATTATCGTTCTTTAGTCCCCCGGTGCGTCCTGTGCAGTTGTCATCCCCTCCTGTTTTTATCCACCGGTTGTATCTGCCCCACCACAGGTCAACTATGTGGCTACTTATCCCGTGCATGTATCCAGTGATGCTTTCGTCGTGCATAGTGTCCTGGGGGCATTGGGTCCTGACTTGCAAGATGTTATCCTTCCACTGGGAGTGGCACTCTTGGAAGCAACAACTTCCTGTTCATTAGGATGAAGGTCGTTCGGAGCATAGTTCGCTTTCCTATGTAAAGCTCCTTAAAAAATGAAACTGGTTCTAGTCGAGCATAGTTCCTGATCTTGTGTCAAGCTCGTTAAAAAATGAAACAAGGGTTATGAGGATAGTTATTTTACTATGTCAACCTCATTAAAAAATGAAGCAACTCCCTTTTCAAATCGAGTCTTTTGATTAAGATCTCATAAAATACAAGTCGAGTCTTTCCAAGATCTCGAAAGTGAACCTTCATTCCACCCACTTTGTTGAATGCAATGAAGCTTGGGGGGCATGTACCTCATTTTGCATCATTATGATGGGGGCATACGAACTTGTAACAAGCATAGTTTTTTGTTTCAATCTTGTGTAAACATGAAACTGAATCCAAGTAGAGTTCTCCATGGTTCAAGCTTGTGTAAAATTGAACCCATACCCGATGTACATCTCATGATTGCCATTTTTTTTTCCGCTCAATTATGCTAGATGAGCCTTGGTTGTTTCATTCCATTGCCACCATCTCTTTGGCCGATCATATGCTTTCACTCGGTTGTTTTTTCCTTTCCTGAGGAACCGCAACAATGAGTGGTTTTATTAGCCAGTCTCTTGACCATTACATGTTTTGAGCAGTTCCACCATTGTCGGAACCAGTTGCTACCCTTTATATCGTTCTTTCCTCTAGGATAAGTCACCTTTAAGCTCTTTTCTGACTCGTAAAATATGAAACGATTGCCGAGTATTTTTTCCCTTTTTGACTTGTTAAAGAGAATAAAAATGGAGGTTTGCTTTTAGCTCTTCTATGACCATTTAAAGATGAAAAGATTGCCGAGTTATTCCTCTTGACTCGTTAAATGTAAATAAGAGGCGGTTTCTTTTAAGCTCTTTTCTGACTGTGTAAAGATGAAAAGATCGTTGGGCCCTTGTCGTTTTAGGCTCGTTAATGGTTACGAAACGACGTGATTTCGGTCGCTTTTTTACTTTTTCAGGTCGAAGTCACTAATCATGAAAAGTACTCCTCGATCGTAATGGTCTGGTAGTTCTTTCGAGTATTGTTTTATACTTTTTCGGGCTCGAGAGACACAACTTTATGAAAAAGGACCCCCCTGGAGTTTACTTTTCTGTTGTCTTTTCGAACTCTCTAAACATAAAAAGACACCGAGTTCTTCCTTTTCAGACTCTTAAAAACTTGATGACATTGGATTCCATTGAAATGGCGTTTTACAGGCATATGCTATCCCCGTCAAGCTTGTTAATAAAAATAATTGGGGTACTCGCCAGAAATGGTGGGGAAAATGGAACCAGAATCATTGTCGTGTCGACAATATGTTGCTCTTGAACATGGCACTTGTTTGCATTTGTGTCTGGGTGGGGACATCTCATCTCGTTTTTCACTTGCCTTCGTGGGTTTGGGTGATCCTGTTTGACCTCTCATATTCTCTTTGCCTTGTCACCATGACCTCTGATTGATTGATTTCAAATACTGCCAAGTCCACTGTCGTGCCGCCGATATGTTCGAGAGAAGTTGACCTCTACGAAGTAACAACCTCCCTCTAATAACTCATAAAAATCCCGATTCACAAAAAAATTATCTTCCTCTGTCTCGCGTCGATGATGTGGGAAACACTCTGACCCACCTTCAATCAAGGTCACTTCCTGTCGACTTCAGCTCATTATCCAGTAAGCTAATCTAGAGACTCCATTCTGGTGCCTTAGAGCTTGCATGCCTCAATGGTAGGTTCTTCGCATTCGACATGAGGTTTTCATCATTGGCCTCTGATCGAATGATTCTATGGGTGTTCGACGCCAGCTCACTGATTCGCACGCCGTAGATTGTACTTGTAGTACCTTGAGGGCCATTGTCATTATTGGTGGTACCTCTCACATCTGTTAACAAATTTCATCATTGGATGGTAATCAGACGATGTTCTCGCATGTTCGACTTCAGCTCATATATTCGCATGCTTGAACTTGTACTTTGTTTAGATCGAGATGGAGTGCAAGACCCTGGATTTTGTCTGTTGAGATCCAGGATGTGATTTTGTGGATTACTATGATTGTTACATGACTCATTCACTGGATGGCTCTAACCATGCCTGCGTCTATTTATCGATCCTCACTGGATGGCTGCACCCATACCTTGGATCTGGATTATTGTGTACTTTTCTATGGATGGCTGTGCCCATACCACACATATCATGTATTTGAGATATCGGTTGTACTTCTCCACACAGGTTTTCTGGCGGTAGTGTTTTCGGTTGGACATGTTCTCGTAAAGCATTTCACCGCTCTCTCTCTATCAGGCCTCATGCTTTAGGGGGCATCTATTACACAGCAATTTGTCACCGTCCCTACTACCCCTCTCCCACATCTTGGAGGACTCATTCCGGGACCTATGAGAAGTGACATGGTTTACAAACACTTGCATTGCATTCCCCTAAACATGAGCTTTGTTTGCCCTGAAGACATCTCCTGCTAAAAAACCCTAAACATAGCTCTTTTTCTATTGGCGCAGTTCCATAGTGCAGCCCTCGCACCAAGGGGGGAAATCCTCCAAAGAGGGCGCGCCAATTGGCGCTCTGTCATAGAGTCGCACCTACGCCAACCATAACCAGAGGTGTTTTTTAACCAACAAATCATGGAAGTTCTGTCCTAACAAATTCATGGACTGCTATCTATCTTGAGTTGGGTGGTTCGGCTACGGATTTCCATAGAGAGGAAGTGGTTTACCACCTCTCATGGAAGCTTCCTTGATGATATGGCCAATCCCATGATTATTGGCTATGATCCCAACTCCCCTTCTTCCATCTATAAAAGCTTGCCCATTTTCCTTTGCAAGCTAGTTCCAGAGTTCCAGAGTTCCAGGGATTCAGAATTGCCAAATTTCCAAGAGCTTCATGCTGCAAGAGCCTTCTTGATCCCCATAAGGCCAAATCCAAGCAAGGAGATTATTGTCCAAGAACCAAAGAGAGAGGCTTGTCCTTATCCCCGACAGGCTTTGTGAGACATGTGCTGCTGACTACCCGCTAAAGGAGAATCCAACATCAGAAATTTGGTTGTATTATTCTTTGATTAAGTATTAATGAACGAATATTGGTTATGGTTCCACTCTTTTTATTATTTGTGATGATGATGAGTTATATCTTTTCTGACTGATATATAGTTGCAT
This sequence comes from Pinus taeda, assembly GCA_000404065.3. NCBI lineage: Eukaryota > Viridiplantae > Streptophyta > Pinopsida > Pinales > Pinaceae > Pinus > Pinus taeda. Next base: position 26,696 of record APFE031112406.1, on the reverse strand, counting down.
ATGCTAGATTTTATGCTTGTGTTTATGTCGTTTCTTGTATGTGCAGGTGTCCATTCATGGAGATCATGAGGATTGTGATCTATCGGAGCAAAGGAATGGGAGCACCATCTCTCCTACAAACCATAGCGTTGGAATCCAGGTAGGCCTTCATCACTGGTCCGTTAATTTGCAATTAGGAACTTGCACTATAGCGTTTGATGATTGTTGCTAGACCTGGTCTGGGCTAGTAGGGATCACCTCTGTCCGCAAAGGGGATTTACCTCCTCAACAGTTGGTGTTGAGTTCATTTTTTCAATGGCCTCCATCTCACTTACAACAAGGTTGCTAGACAGTGGTGAATATTGGTTCAAAGGAATGAGATAGATCTTGAATACTACAAGCCTCTCTTAAAAACACCATACAGGGAAAAACATGCTCACATTATGCCTTTCAGATACTTATTGGAGAAATATGCCCCTTTGATGAATATTTTCATGAATTTATTTACATGTGAAGGAAGATTCTCTAGGTTGTGTGCTTATCATATTCACCTCCTGATGCATTTCACCTCTCAAAAGCCACTCAACATGTGTAACTACCTATCCAGGAGCATTTCCAAAATGTCAGAAAAGATACAAGTGAAGGACAAAGAGAACTCCCCCAAGCTTGTTTCATCACAGTCTAATCAAAACTATTGTCCTTCACCAGCTTGTAGAGAAAGATATGGCTTGGGAAACCTTTTTGGAAACAACCCTGAAATGGCATGAAGCCAAAGTAGCAGCTTAGTCTTCTAGTGTGCCAAAATAGCAAATGGAGGTGGGGTCCTCTAGCAAATCAGTGGAGAAAACTCAAGTACCTAAGCCTGAGGTCACTAAAGTTTCCAAGAGAGGACAGAGGTTTGTGTTTTCTTCTCACAGAGAAAAAGGGGCCAAGCCTTCTTCATCGACAAAGCAGGGACCAACAGCAAAAGATAAAGACACAGTTGAGCATGAGTTTGAGATAGTTGATTCAGAGGTAGAGGATCGTTCTTCAAGCCTGAAATAGACAATAAGAGATAAAGACTATCAAATCAAGGAGCTTGCAATCAATATGGAACGAGCAAAATATATCATTTCATTCCTTGAATAGGAGAATAGTCAACTCAAAGCAAAGGAATTGATCATGGAAAAAGAACAAGCCAAGTTATTGTAGCAGGTTGGCAAGGGAAAAGAGATCATATAATCAAGTGATCTTGAAGGATCAAAAGGGAAAGGAAAGAGGAAAAGGCCAAGAACAAAGGGCATGAATAAAGCTTTGCAAGAAGAGGAAAAACACATCATATTGAATGAAGACGTGGACCTAGAAGATATAATTGCTCTTGAGGTCAATCAAGACAAGGAGTATTGGCTCAATAGGCTGAATGAACACATGGAGAATCTCCTTGAGAAGGCAACTAGAGATAATCAGTTGCTCAGAAAAATGGCGCACCACTACTAGGCTCAAAACATGATCGCTAATGTCAAGGTAAAGCAGCGTGAAAACAAGCTCAAGGAAGCCAAAAAAGACCAAAAGAATGATGGAAAATTGGAGATGCTTGATGAAGCATATATGAAGGTTTAAAAAACATATATTTACAACTTCCATCCAATTTTGAGAAAATTCTGAGTACTTTAAGTTTTTTGAGAATTTTTGGGCTAAATTCCAAAAATCAAGTGCTCCAGGTGCTACACTTTTCCCTCAGGCCTCCATTTTAGGAAAGGTCTACATTTTTGGAAATCTCTTGCCATCCTCTAAACACCCTTTTTCTCATATTTTGTAGGGGTGGCTTAGTTTTGGAGAAAAGTGCAAAAAAATGGCAAAAAACTAGCATTTTGGACCCTTCTTTGGCAGGCGCTACAGAGAATGGATTTTTTAAGGCCTTCCCATAGTCCAAGTTCAAAAATTAAAACTGTTATAGAAGCTAGACTTGAATGGATAGTTGACCGTCCTCTTAGTGTTTCATTGCAACCCTAGAAGGCACCTAAAAACCAGCTCAAAGTTGACACTGGGCTTCTACACTTTTTTGTGTTTTAATTTGTAAATTTCACTGTGTAAAATCTCTAGTTTCCAATTTGACTTATTCAAAGTCAAACCTATTTATGTAATGGCACTATTTTCGAGGCTAGGTGATGTAGGCATGAATAAATGTACATCATAGGTTGTTTTTTATGTTTATTAGGCCTCATAAAAGAAGAAAACTCCTAAACAAACTCTCCAAGAAGTGTTTGAGTTTCACCTTCTCTCTCTCACCTATTGGTTGAGAGAATCTTGGCATTAGTTCCTCCACCAAAGAATTCTAGTCCTGAAGGTGGGAAAGTGGTCTAAGAGAATCTATATGTATGATTTCTCTTGAGGATAATAGGGTTGAACTTTTTGTGAAGGAGGCTTGCATTTAATCATCTTTTCAACTAATATAGAGACAGGTTTCATCTATTTTCAAGGAACTCTAGCCCAGTGATTTCATGGTGTCTATACTTCATTATATTTGTATTTTAATGGTTAAAACATCTTCATATCCATGATATATCTTCTTTCTATGGATTCCTTTCAGTGAAATATGCAGAATTCTTGTTTTTCAGGCTTCATTATCCGGTTTTCATAGTTATGTTTATGTCTTCCTAAGATAATGAAATCATGTTTACTTATGCTCATTAGTTTCTTCTATGTTTTCTCCTCTATACTACACTGACAATATTCTAAATACACCATAGATTATGATATCTAGCTCCTTCTCATATTTGCTCCTGCACTCGTACAACCTAGACCTATTTGTGGCTCCAAACCCTAAATTCAGAAAACCCTAAAACCCAAATTTTCACAAACAAACAAACTAATACACATATCTAGCCTAAAATTAATTTTCTTTAAATTCATGTCATTGATAAGAGACTTAGAGAGATACCTCTCATGCTCATTCGTGCTAGCTACTAAGATGAAGTTATTTGAGGTTACCCTTCTCGATTTCCTTTTCAGCCTAAGAGATTGTGAGGACTAACAAACCACACTTCTAAGACCTTGAGAATATTAGGACAATTCCAAAGAAGGTGGTCACCCTTACATAACATGCAGGGGAATTTTGCTTTATGAGGTTTGTTAGAAGATTTCTCTAGATTAGTTGCATCTATAGCAATGGCTACTTGGTTTCCCCCTTGCTCATGTTGCTTCTTCTTGTCTGTCCTCTTCTTCTTCTTCTTAGCTTCCTGGTTACTAGAATCCAAACTTTCACTAGGCGAAGAGGAAGAATGGGGTGAAAAAATAGGTGAAGAAGGCGATGGATCAACTTTAGGATCAACATGAGGTTGATGTTTTTAAGGTGAAGGAGAACTGGGTTGAAAAGAAGTTTGGACACACGGAATCACTAAGGTCAAAAATAACCAAACTGGCAGACTAATGGTCAATCCAGGAAGGGACAACATTGCCATATAGGGAGCACCAGTATTTCCAAAAGAAGGAAAAGGACTAGGATTCCCATCAGAGGGGTTTCCTTGACTGGTAGACTCGGGAAATGTTTCCATTGGTATCAACCTAATATCTATTAAGGAGTATTCCCACAGGAAGGATGTTTTTCCGTGGTCAATTAATTGATTTTATAACTTTAACAAAAATAAATCAAAAATGGGTAATCTAGGAAAAAGGGTTTACCAAGTATCTGTGAATCTCTATATACACCTTAGCCAAAACCAAGGACTTCATGTACGATGGCCAATCTCCCCAAATTCTATGTTCATTGTATCATGTTTACAAGGTGGTAGACTCGGTTACATGTGGCTAAAGGATAGCAATTAGTGGGGTCTCCCAATACATATTCGATGTACGGGGGGAGTACAAGTCCGTGTTAGCATTTTCTAATGCATAACCATTCACTGAGATCATTCCCATATACTTTCCATACTGAAGTGCCTCCGATATACCCGAAAGTACTAGAGAACCTTCGATATACTTCTGTATTAGAACAAGATTTCACCCCCAGGATACAATGTAGGTAGTTAATGACAGTTGTTATGTTTAAAGATGTCGAAACACGTTTCTAGCCTAGACCTCTATACATTTGCATTAAGTTCCAAATGCTCCTTAGGTTAATTGAGATAAATTTTAAGTTTATCTTCAATTAAGTTTTAATTTTAAGGCTCAAAACAATGTCATCTGAACACCTATGATGCAACTATATGAGAAAAGGAAAAATTTCCACTTAAATGAAAGCTAGACTAACCAAGGGAAGAAACTCAATCAATAAGCATCAAACAACATGCCTTCCACTAACTTTCACTTTTGTCTTCCAAACATAATGGAAAAAGTAAAAATGATTTTCACTTTTCACTATCCTAAATGCAAATTTTCGAAAGAAAAAGGATTTTGAATTTACTAAGATGCACTTATATGAAGTATGCTTTTCTTTTAATTTTGAATGATTTGATGCACCTAATACAGTTTTTATCTTTTGAACACTAACAAATGTGATCTATTTTCAATGATGAATCTCAAAAGATAACTTTTCAATGAAACTAATCTAATGCATTTTCACGAAAGTTAAATTTCGAAATACCAGCTGAAACAAATGGGAAACAATGTTTTCAATAATTTCCACAAAAAAACACTAAATCAATCAACAAAACCAACACCTCAATGACACTAACAAGAAACAAGCGATGACCAATTGACTAGAAACCCTAGAACTCAATCAAATCTCACTTCGAAGCCAATGAGACATATTTTACAAATTAATCAAGGAAATCAATCAAAAGCACTGACAAATCCAATCATACAGGATGGGAAAATACCTTAAGGGCCAAGACACACTGTATTCTAAGGGAGAAACCTTAAAAATTTTCACATTCAAGGATCAACACTACTTTATATACCAAAACTTGTGATGATTAGGTTATCAACACTACTTTGCATAGCCAAACTTGCGTTGGTCGGGGTCATCAGCACTACTTTATATAGAAAAAGTAGTGATGATTATCAGTGCGAGCAAATAGTGAAGATTTTTTTTCAACACGACTGTAACAATAAAAACAAGCGCTACTAGCGTGACTGTCACTTGTAAAACTTGTGCTGAGCGAGGAATATGGGAAAAAACAAAAAATATTTCAAGAATCACTCCAAACTTAGCACTCTAAGGGACAAATCATTAACTGTATAAACCCAAACTGATGCATACAAGCCAAGAAATCGATGATTGTTCAAACTAACCAGAGGATTAGATTGAAGAAATGGATGGGAAGGTTATAGCTTCCCCAGTGGAGTAGCCATTTTGCTGTCTAGGCAATCCTCTCTACGGACATAGACGATATCTCTAGCCCAATGAGTGGGACTAGCAACCTACGTGACAATATACTAGACACTTTCTTAAATTACAATAGAAATGAGAGAAGAGGAAGATTGCCTACCTCGTTCTGATGCTATAACGTCCTTCTTTGTTGAAGACCTCGAATCACTTGCACCTCAGGCTTAGTCCTATTGCTCACAACGTTTGAATGCTTGCACAATAGATCGAAGACATGACAAAGCATACAAATACAAATAGCATAATCGAAAGTAATCCACTTAACATATCAAGGAGCATTAAGATAAATGATGCATTAACAATTTAACGCACACATTTATGGAAAGTGAACCAGAACTTGTATATATTAATAGAATGAAGAAGGAAGCAAACAACCAAGCCTTGATGTCAATAAGATCTCCTTGAGTGAATGTCCAAGTCCAAGCTCAAACTCTCCAAATACTTCTTCTCCAACCCAAATGAGTAGCATGTAGGCATTATCTCAACATAAGGGTGCAAATATCCAAAGACAAACCATTTGGGAATGGGATAGGATGAATATATAGGTAGGGAAAGGGAGTTAGGATCTCTCCAAAGCTAGGAGAAGGCCCTCTTATCAAGGATGCATTTCATAGGGATAAGACCAAAGGGCCAACTTGAGAGAACTTGACCTCATCCACACCGAACAACCTCTATCTTGTTGTTCTAGAAGCCTCTAGATCTCGAAGCTTTTTTTCCTCATTGGGAAAAGTTTCCTTCTTGGGATCATCGCGGGTATCCAATCCAAAAGTGTGATGGCTGTTGGGTGGCGGAATTACACTTAAGCAAACTCCTCAACACTTAAATTGTCAACCCAGGGAATTCGTAAACTTAGAGACAAAGCGCAGGCAATGCCTAATGTCAATCCCTACTTTCTTTAAGGGAAAGATTACAGAATCAAACTAAAGAGAGAAAAAGGAAACTTGAACCATCAAAATAGTCTAAGACTAGAACAAGGAAAAATGCATTTGCAAAAGAGATTTAGAAAGAAAGGGGCAATCACTCTAGCTAACTATTGATCAACTACTGAGTGTGTGTTTTTCTTTAGCAGAGACACTTTAGTAGTCTCAACAAATGGGCCCTTCAAACCTGCTTATGTGGGGATGTCCCTTTTGCACTAATATGTCTTTCACTAGTGCAGGAACAAAGATTTATGTGGAGGGTATAAATGGTGTCTTTACTAAAAGCGTTCTTCTTCGTGCAAGGGCTTGAACTTCTCAAGTTCAAAGCACTCAGATCCCATGTCAAGAAACTAGTTCTTGCACCAAATCAGAGCTTCTTACACTTAGCCTTTAATTCTTGAAATAAGTGCTTAGTTACTACAAGTGTTGTGAAATCAAATTGCACACATAAAAATGAATGTTTTTGATCTTAACAAAGTGTAGAAATAAAGAAACAATCCTTATAATTTATCATGTCATGAAACATTTATGAAAGCAAGAAAACTGCTGGAAGTAAACTAAAAAGGCTTGCTAATCACACCAATGTACACTGGTGCAGGCTCATTTCTCCTACTTGGACCAGGCGGGGAAAACCAAATCAAACAAAACTGCAGAAAATGAATAACACACCAACGTGCACTGGTGCAGGTTTATTTTTCTTGCTTGGACCAAGTGGGGAAAACCAAATCAAACAAAACTGCAAAAAATGAATAGCACACCAACGTGCACTGTTGTAGGGTTATTTTTCCTGCTTGGACCAGGCGAGAAAACCAATCTGAAACCAAATGCAGGAAAAGGAAATTTAACTACTTCACACTACGGATCCACTTTCACTTAGACAAGAATACATGTGCTGTAAACTAAATCACACTTGGCAGTATAAACATAAATTACAAGAACAGAAAATAGGGTAAACGTGTTGGGTTGGTTGGGCCCTAGCCAACCAGCGTATTTCCCTTTCAAATAGAAATGTTTCTTAGCACTTTATCTATTCATCAGCTTTTAAACATAGAAATATGATTTTTGCAACATAAGGTAGAGCTCCCTTTCTTATTAATTCATAGAGGAAAATACATGCGTGAATAAATAGTCCAACACAGAATTGGGCGATAACAAAAATAAAAGGTTGTTACCACCTCCCTGGTTATATCTATGTTCTATACAAACTTCTATCCAAAAACTATCTCATCCTATTTACATTCCTCATTATATAGATCCTTGGCCAAAGGCCAAAAGGATTGTTTAACCAATTACATAACCGATATGCAGACTTTAGCTTTCGGTCAAAATTAGGCAATTTAACAAAACTGGTCGTAGCCAATCTCCAGCTATTTGTTCTTCATAAATCCAATCTCAACTACATTTGGATTTCCTTGCTGTTGTAGCTGGAGCTCGGTTGCCTTCAGATCTATCCTGTTGTCGTGCCTGAAGCAGCCCAAAACGAGGTGGTGATCAAGAAGGTCCGTATCTACTGCAGAGATTTGCAATACTGGCACCTATGCGAGATCTGATCCTGCACTAGGATCAGTGGTCATGGTAAGAACTTGACTATCAAACAACATTGGAGATATAAATAAGTTACAAGAGTGATTATAAGCAAGAAATCATGTAATAAATAATTAATTAATGTTAAGTTAAGTTAAAAATATGAAATATAAAGTTCATGCGAAATATGTCATCATTCTTGGACTAGTGCGAGATGAGGGTGTATAAGAGAGGTAAAACAATGGTAAATGGTTATGATTTAGGAAGGGAAAAATGGTCAAAATAGAGCAAATTAGGGGGCTAACATCCTCCCATCCCTAAATTGTTGTGTGTCCTTATACAACTCTTTACCTCTACAAAAAAACTTCAAAACTTTTAGCATTCCAGCTCAATCCTACTATGGCATACTATCATCAGCCTGCAATGTTTTAGACTTCTTCTTTCTGAGGTTCTTTAACTTCTTTGTCACCTTTTTAAGTCGCCTAAAAAATCACGCAGCTCAGTACTTCCAGACTTTAACTTCTCTTTTCTTCTTCTAGATTTTTTCCATCAATTCTCCTCTGCTCTGTTATTTATCCTCCTGCACTTTGGCTACAAGTTTCTCTAAATTATACACTTGAACTCTAATTCAACTACCCGAGTAGCAGGAGTTACCAAATCTTTTTCTTTTTCTGTTTTGGCAAGGGCTATGTTTTCCTCAGGGACCTCCATATCCTCCATGGTTACATCAGGAAACTCTTCTCCCTCTGATCCCTTTTCTTTTGGTTCTTCCTCCTCTGGTTCTTCTTCTTCTGGTTCTTCCTCCTCTGGCTCTTCTTCTTCTTCCAGTTCTTCCTCTTCTGGTTCTTCTTCTTCTTCTTCTACTTCTTCTTTTGTGGGCTTTGCCTCTTCTTTTTTAGATTTTTCCTTTTCTTCTTCAAATTCCACCTCTTCTTCTTCAGGTTCTTCTCCTTCTATTTCTTCATTTTCTACTTCTTTCTCGGGTTCTTCTTCTTCTGGTTCTTCTCCCTCTGTCTCTTCTTCTTCTGCTCCTTCTTTCTCTGCTTCTTTTTCTTCTTCTCGCACTCGTGCTTCTTCTTGTACTGGTGCAAGAGGGGATTCCACACCCTATGGGAATTGTGGTTCTTTGCCTGCATTAGATACTTTATTATTTTTCTGGGGTTTCTTGATGAAATCAGCCAACAGAGCATCGTCTTCCACCTTTTCAATCTTTGTTGCATCTGTAAGGACTGACAGGTTATAATTTTCGAGTTTAGAAGGGGTCTCTTCAACTAGTGCACTATCTGTCTTCTTATTTGAAGATGAGGCCTTCTCTTCTTTTTCAAATCATTTCCTTTTTGCACTAGTGCAAGAAGGACTTCCCTTTTAATTTTTTCTCTGGCCCTTGTTTGTGTTGGCGGGGTCCTCTATCTCCTTTCTAGTAGTTGTCCCTTTGTGCAGTTGTTTTAACAGTGCCTCCCATGTCATACCTTTAACGTCTAGTTGTTTCAGGACCAAAATTTTTATCAGGCCGTGATGATATAGCCTTGTGTCATCCTGGTCTACCCTTCCATCTTGTACACTTTTAGCCATTTTCTCTAAGATCTTAGGCAAGAAATAGGGGAAATTCATCCTCCACTGGATGTGTCGATTGGCTTCAAAATGTTGCAGCATTCTAAAATGGTATACCAAGGTGCGGGTGTATCTTCCCTCACAAGAAACAAAATTTTTTAAGATGAAAAGGAGGTCTTTCCACTCTCCCGGCAGGGCACTGCGTGGAACTCCTACTTTCCAGTCTACCTCTATCTTCTTATCAATGACGAAACGCTGCCAGTGCTTCCTTTCTAACTTTTGGTTTTTAAACCACTGTTCACCAGTGTTCTCTAAGCCCATTACTGCTGCTATGAATTCCTCTGTAACTTTAAATTTAAGAGGTCCAATTTTCACTCGGTTGTTTCTAAAGCCACTTCTTTATCATGCCCATCAAAATTTTGCAGGAACTGTAGAAAACCCCTATCTTGCAATAGTGAAAGACTATTGCGAGACTCGGTAATCTACTCTATTTTGCTGAAAAACAAGGGTTCATTCCAAACATGCAGCATCACTGCTTAACGGCTATGAATAGTTGGGTTCTGAAATTTTACATGAAATAGTAGGGAAATCGATCCTTAAAAATAGAAATCTAACTGTCCACCATCCTTCCATCGTATCACCGGTTCATTCACCGTAGATGCATGGCATCTTTGAGGTCAGGCTGGATTCGTACTTGCAGTGGCGATTTAACAGCTAGGTGAGGTAATCATTATGAGTGAAGGACATTTAGGATTATGGTGGAGAGGAGTAATTATGTCCAAGCAATGGTTAAAACGTTTCCGCATTCCTTTATAATTCAAAAAAAAAGAACTTAGCATTCATTAAAAAAGATCATGATTTCTAACTTAGAAAAACACCTTGTAATTTAAATAATTTTCTCCTAGTTATTATGATAGCATAAGTACTTCATTGGTTAAGTGAAAGGACTTCATATAAATTTTCATGACGACCACTTTCCTATGCCGTATGCTAGAAAAGAGTAACTTGTACTATGTAGCTGAAGAGGTGCATGCTTGCATTGATCTGCTTGCACTGCTTAAATTATACTATTTCGCTGGTACCTTCTGCTTACTTTATCATATAGGACAACATGCTTGCACTAGTGCAAGCATAATATCTAAAAATAGAGAATTTAAATAATAGGCTAGATTTTCACATGACTTCCTCAACTTATATTGGAAATTTGCTTTGCTCTTTATTGATGCTTCAGAGCATATCTTTTTTCTCTTTGTGTGCGAGATCCTGCAATAAATTAATGAGGGAATAAAGAAGTGGGAAAGGGGAATTTTCAGAATGGGGAGGAATTTTGTTACAGGGATTCCAGGAATAGTACCAAAAGAGGGAATAAATAGGAGTGGGATAAGGACACAAATTTCAAGGGTAAAGTGGGATTTCTTCGAAGCAGATAGGGTAAATTTAGAAGAATGTGGGAAGGTTAATTATTCTGGGATTGAAGAAGAAAACTGAGGGAATATCACGAAAGTGGAATATGAAGAAAGGCAAAAAAAAAATGGAAGGTCTGCCTGCACTGGTGTAAGAAAAAATATTTGCAACAAAAATTAAGCGTTACTTGAGTGAAAATATCCATGCTAATTACCCCAACTGTATAAAGGTTGGTTCTGTTGAACCTTCTTTTACTGGGTGGTGGCTAGCATATCTAAAGATCAAGCAACATTTTATTTTTATTAGAAACTTTTTATCTCCCTGCTAGCAAGCTAGTTTTCAGGTTGATCCTTTTGCAATCATGTCAGCGAACTGATTTTCATAATTATAGGAAAATATATTTTTCTTTAGTTTTTTCCTATTTTTTTTAATTTTTATTTTTATTTTTTATTTTTATTTTTATCTTTAAGAAGAAAGAGAATTCATGTTTTCAAAAGGTTGGTATTACCATTCACCACTACCGTCCCAAGTTGTTGTTGGACTTGTTGTGTAAAATCTTTCCTGGTAGGTGGATGAAAATACTTCTTTAACCTGTGTTCATTTACCAAGAATAATAAATTTTGTCCATCAATAGATTTAACTTCTACTCCTCCATTCTCAAATATGCGGATCACTTCATAAGGTCCCATCCAACGTGTATGGAATTTCCCTTTAAAGATTTTAAATCTAGAATCATAAAGGAGCACTGAATCACCTAGTTGGAATTGCTTTTTCTGAATAGACTTGTCATGCCACCTTTTACGTTGTTGCTGAATTAGTATGTTCTATTGAAAAACATCCCTACGAAATTCATCTAACTCATTTAATTGGAGAAGACGCTGTTGTTATGCCTCAGAGAGATCTAGTCCTAGCTGAACTATAGTTCTGAAAGTTTTGATCTGGAATTCAATGGGTAACAGAACATGTTTGCCATATACCAGCTCATATGGTGTATGTCTCATGCTATTTCTCCAAGTGGTTCTGTATGCCCACAAAGCCTCTAGTAATCATTCAACCTAGTCCTTCCGATGCATATTGACTATCTTTGTCAGAATGGACTCGATCACTTTGTTTGTGGATTCCACTTGGCCATTTGCTTGAGGGTGATATGGTGTGGATTTCCTGTGTCGGATCTTATATTGCTCCATCACACCCTGTACTAGATTACAAATAAACTATGGACCATTGTCAAAAACAATTTCTATAGGCACACCAAATCTAGTAAAGGTTTCAGTAAAAAGAAAATCAACAACAACTTTTTCTGTAGCAAAAGAAACAGCTTTAGCTTCTACCCATTTCATAACAAAATTTGTAGAAACCAAGATATGCTTTTTACTTAATGATGTTGAAGTTATTGGCATTATAAAATCAATAGCCCATTTTTCAAATGGCTCAATCATAACTTGGGGGCATAGAGGCATTTCATTGGTTTGATTAGGCTGGCCCATTCACTGACAGCTATCACAATGCCTAACATACTGTTTGGCATTCTTAAACAAGGAAGGCCAAAAGTAACCAGCATGCAATACTTTATATGCAGTCTGCTTATCAACGAAGTGGACTCCACAAGGTTCATCATGAGGAGATTTCAATATGTCAAACACTTCCTCCTGTCTTACACACCTACGGATAATCAGATCTGGACTAGTGTAAAAGAGATCTCCTTGAATCCAGGAATACGTAGCACGTTTCTGAACAATAATCCGCTTTTCATGAGCGGACAAGTGGGGTGGTGTTTTCACAATAAACAAGTAATTAGCAATGTCAGCAAACCACGAGGAATCTGTTGACATAGAAAAAAGATGCTCATCTGGAAAATCATCATTAACAGGAGTTGTTTCACCAGGATTATCTAATCTAGAAAGAAAATTTGCTACACCATTAGATTTTCCTGGTCTATCAACAATAGTAATATTAAATTCCTGCAACAATAGTAACCACCTAGTCACTCTACCACTAGTTAATGGTTTATTCATCAAATATTTAATCGTGGAATGATCAGTATGTATAAATACTTCATATCTTGTAATATAGTGCCTAAACTTATTAATTGCAAAAATTACAGCTAAAAACTCTTTCTCTGTAACTGTATAATTTAATTCAATGGAAGACAAATTCTTACTAATATAATAAATAGCTAGGATTGTTTATTTTCCTCTTGTCCTAAAGCTACACCAATAGCCAAATATGAAGCATCATAGGAAATATGAAAAGGCAGAGACCAGTTAGGACCTCTTAAAACTGGTGTATGTAATAACTTTTCCTTCAATGTTTCAAAAGACTGTTGACAACCTATGGTCCAAGAAAATTCACTATCCTTAGCTAGAAGTCGGAAAAGAGGAGAAGCTATCTTAGAAAAATTTCAATGAATCTTCTATAGTAACTAGCATGTCCTAAAAAACCTCTTACTTCCCCTTGATTTTTGGGTGTAGGAAGATGCAAAATGATTTCGATCTTTGCTGGATCAACCTAGATACCTTTACCAAGAATCAAATGGCAAAGTACCACTCCTGCTTTGCAAATTAATCTACATTTCTTATCACTCAAGGTGAGATGGGCTTCCTAACAACAAAGAGTACTTTTTTTTTTCAGATTTTCAAGAGCTTCCTAAAAAGAATCACCAAACACAGAGAAGTCATCCATTTAAATTTCTACAAATTCTAGATCAGAAAAAATGGCCAAGACTGCCCTTTGAAAGGTAGACGGGGCATTACATAAAACAAAGGGGAGAACTCTAGAAGAAAATGTACCCCATGGACATGTAAAAGAAGTCTTATCCTGATCTTCGGGTGCAATCTATATCTGGTTATAACCACTGAAGCCATCCAAAAAGGAAAAATATTTCTTTCCTGCAAGGGTATCAAGCACCCGGTCAATGAAATGGAGAGGAAAGTAATATTTGAGAGTGTCTTTGTTTAATTCTCGATAATCAATATAAACACACCGTCTTCCATATTTCTTAGGTACTAGCACTAGCGGAGAGACCCACTGACTATCAAAAATAGGATAGATAAAACTAGCCTCCAAGAGTTTCTGTACTTCTTCCTTCACAATATCTTTTAGAGTTGGATTCATTTGCCTTTGGGGTTGTCAAACAAGTCGGGCTCCTTCCTGAATATAGATATGATGTGTACAAGTTTCAGGGGGGATGCCCTTTATATCTTCATAGCCCCATGCAAAGGCACTATGATGGTTTTGCAACAAATTTACAAGCTGCTCTCGCTGAGATGAGTCCAAATCTAAACTAATATACAAGGATTTACCAAGGCTAATCTCAACATGACTAGTATAAGGGTCAGGAGTACTCAAGGGGGTGGTCAAATGCAGCGGTACAGAAGGATGAGAATCATGATTATCTTGAAAATCTAGGCTGAAAATATGGCTTAATAGCTCAAAATTAGGCATAGTGTCTAGATTATTCAGGAAATCTTGAATTTCATCTTCTTGTGAAGACCTAGTATGTTGATGGATAAAGGAAATGGGTTGAGTTTCCTCATCACTACTCTGATCTAACCATAAAGTATCTCGAAGGTCCTGAATGGATTTGGCAGGGGGGTATAAGGTAACTTTCTTCCTAGAATCTCCATGCGAAATATACATATCATCGAAGTGACATCCAATATATGCATCGGCTGTAGCAAGCCATGGTCAACCCTCAACGGATGTCCTTTTACTGGGTTATTTGGCTAAAGCACAATGAAATTAGCAGGATATTCCCAAGAATCTAATGAGATGATCACATTGTCCAATACTCCTTCTGGCTTAATTTTAGATCTATCTGCTAATTCAAGCACAGTGGGAGTAGCGCGAAGATGAGATAACCAAAGATGTCCCATGGTTTGCTAGTCATGACATTAATGGCTACTTCCATGTCTATAAGAACATTAGAGACAAGGAAATTACCAATCTGAATTGAGACAACAAGGTTTCCGGGATTAGTGTATTTTTCCATAGACACACATCCCGTCATCAACTGTGCTGCCCTACCAACAAATTGAATGGTTTGGGGTTCCAATCTCTTCCTCAGGGGTTTTTTGAGACATAGTTCCTTAATAATGTTGGTACAAATAGGGATCTCTTTGATGCCTTGGAGCAAAGGTATCTTAATAAAAATATTCTGAAGCTCCACTGCCAAGCTAGTCTCGAAAATAAGCTCACTTCTTTCCATTACTAGCCTCTCTGGGAAGGGAGTCTGGTTGGAAGAAGATGGCAAGGATTCATAGGGTAAGGGCTACTTAGTGATAGCTTTTGGAAAATGATTAAGATTTTCCTCTTCCACTTTCTCTTCAACAATCACTCCAGGTTGCTTTTGATTTTTTAATGTTACAGTTCTTCCCGACCTTAGATGAGTATCACGAACCCCAACTGGAATAGACTGGTATTTGAATAAAGGTGGGTTTGTTACATAGATCATTTGCACTGCTTTATTATTGTTAGGATTGGGCATAGGCTAAGTAGGAAACTGAGGAGGTCGAAAAGGTGGAGGTAAAGTTAATGGTGGAGTAGACTGGCTCTCAGGTTGAGGCATTGAATAAGGTGCATGTGTAGATGGATATGATTGCATGGGTGGCTGGTAGGAATATGGAGAATGAGTTGGCCCTCTCCAACCTTGTTGCCATGGTTGAGAAGGCTGCCCATGCTGATATTGGTTCCCATACTGCCACTTCTGATTAGTATTAGGATAAGAATATGCATGTGAATTATAACCAAAATAGTGTGGAGAAAATTCAGGGGCCATACCTGCACCTACCTGAGGCCAATTTCTTTTTGCTCCCACAGCATACAAGTATTCTGCTTCAGGTTTTTCCCCTGTAAATATAGCTTTAAGTCCTGGTATATAGGGACATTTTTCTGTGATATGGTCTTCTACACAAATAGCACACTTATTAGTTTCTTTCAAATTAATAGGACATTCTTTAGGAGGATGCTTGTCTCTACATTTAGGACAGAAAATACTTAATGACTCTTGTTCCTTCATGAGTTTTTGTTGAAATTTTACAGAGTCCAACTGTTTGGTAACAGTATTCATTATGTCAATTTTCATGTTCTCCATTTTATTTTCTAGTCCAATAATCATAGCATCAATAGATTCAGTTTTTCTATTTATATTTTGAGTTCCTCTACCAGATCTATACTAATTTCTTGAAAATTTGCTGCATAATTCACAAATTTGTTTGAAAGTTTGCTGAGAAATATCACCTTGTCCTAACAGATTTAAATTATTTCTAGCATTATCAGTAAGTCCTCTTAAGAAAAAGGTTCTAATAGTACTGGAATCAAGCTTAAGTTTTGACCTTAGTAAAATATACATAAATCTTTCTAGGTAGTCTTCAAGAGTTTCATCATCATCCTATATGATTGTAAAAATCTCATCCTACATGTTCCGAGTTTTGCAATATTCTTGATATTTAGATAAAAACACTCTCTTCATCTGATCCCAAGAAGCTATAGTGTTTCCTCCTAACCCCATAAACTAGCGTAAAGCTGAATCTTTGAGAGTAACAAGAAATAATCTTAGCTTCTGTGCATCAGTTGAATAATCATAACTTCTACACAAAATATCAAACTCAAATAGAAAAGAATCTAGATCTTCATGAAATTTACCATGGAAATGAGGGGAGAGCTGATGGTGGAATTTTCTTCATCTATGCCATAGTATCAGGGTCCACAATTGGAAACAAAATGTGGATTTTTCCCCACTTACCTGGTTTTCATTAGTCCTTTCCCCATGATCTTCATGGTCTGCCATTGTTTCCCTTTTTCTCCCAACAGACTGAGCCACACCTAAGTTGTTGTCACCAGAATCCAAGTGGATTGTTCCTACTTGATGGGTTTGAATTGGATTAGGCTTCCTACTCACAAAAGGAGACCCAATATGAGAATGGTTTCCAGAATTCTTTCGGCCCTTAGTAGGCATTGAACCTCTACCTTTTCTAGGCATTCATTTCAAAAAATAAAGAAAAATAACAAAACCATTTCTAATAAAAAATGTTGTCAGAAATCAATCAACACCAATAAAATTCCTTGAAAGAAGCTTTTCCAAAAAATACTGCAAAAATGAAGGAAAAATTACCTCTATTGTATAATCAGAAAATTCTTACCAAATCAAATCGTCTCCCTGAAAATGGCACCAAAATGTTGGGTGTAGGAATTACACCTAAGAAAACTCCTCAACACTTAAATTGTCAACCCGAGGGATTCGTAAACTTAGAGATGAAGAACAGACAATGCCAAAGATTGTATGAGTATTTCTAATGTCAATCCCTACTTTCTTTAAAGGAAAGATTGCATAATCAAACTAAAAAGAGAAAAAAGCAACTTGAACCATCAAAATAATCTAAGACTGGAACAAGGAAGAATGCATTTGCAAAAGAGCTTTATAAAGAAAGGGGAAATCACTCTAGCTAACTATTGATCAACTACTGAGTGTGTGTTTTTCTTTAGTAGAGACACTTTAGCAGTCTCAACAAATGGGCCCTTCAAACCTACTTATGTGGATATTTCCCTTTTGCACTAATCTGTCTTGCACTAGCTCGGTCTGCTTGCACTAGTGCAAGAACAGAGATTTATGCAGAGGGTATAAATGGTGTCTTTACTAAAAGCATTTTTCTTCATGCAAGGGCTTGAACTTCTCAAGTTCAAAGCACTCAGATCCTGTGGCAAGAAACTAGTTCTTGCACCAGATTAGAGCTTCTTACACTTAGCCTTTAATTCTTGAAATAAGTGCTTAGTTACTACAAATGTTGTGAAATCAAATTGCACACATAAAAATGAATGTTTCTGATCTTAACAGAGTGCAGAAATAAATAAACAATCCTTATAATTTATCCTGTCATGAAGCATTTATGAAAGCAAGAAAATTGTTGGAAGTAAACTAAAAAAACTTACTGCATCACACCAACATGCACTGGTGCAGGTTCATTTCTTTTGCTTGGACCAGGTGGGGAAAACCAAATCAAACAAAACTGCAGAAAATGAATAGCACACTAATGTGTAGTGGTGCAGGTTTATTTCTCCTGCTTGGACCAAGCAGGGAAAACCAAATCAAACAAAATTGCAGAAAATGAATAGCAAACCAACCTGCACTGGTGCAGGATTATTTTTCCTGCTTGGACCAGGCGAGAAAACCAATCTGAAACTAGATGCAGGAAAAGGAAATTTAACTACTTCATGTTGTGGATCTACTTTCACTCAAATAGTAATACATGTGTTGTAAATTAAATCACACTTGGCAATATAAACATAAATTACAAGAACAAAAAATAGGGTAAATGTCCTGGGTTGGCTAGGCCCTAGCCAACTGGCACATTTCCCTTTCAAATAGAAATGTTGCTCAACACTTTATCTATTCATTAGCTTTTAAACACAGAAATACAATTTATGCAACATAAGGCAGAGTTCCCTTTATTATTAATTCATAGAGGCAAATACATGCGTGAATACACAATCCAGCCCAGATAACAATAATACAAGCTTGTTACCGTTTCCCTGGTTATATCTCTGTTCTATACAAACTTCTATCAAAAAACTATCTCGTCCTATTTAAATTCCTCATTATATAGATCCTTGGTCAAACGCTAAAAGGATTAGTTAACCAATTACATAACCAATATGGAGAATTTAGCTTTCATCCTTCAAAATTAGGCAGTTTAACAAAATTGGCCATAGCCAATCTCCTGCTGTTCGTTCTTCATAAATCCGATCTCATCTATCTTTGGATTTCCTTACTCTCATAGCTAGAGCTTGGCTGCCATAAGATCTATCCTACTGTTGTGGCTGAAGCAGTACAAAATGAGGCAGTGATTAAGGAGGTCTGGATCTACTGCAAAGATTCATTGTGCTGGCACTACTGCGAGATCTGATCATGCACTAGGATTAGTGGTCACGGTAAGCACTTGACTATCAAACAACATTGGAGATATATATAAGTTACAAGAGTGATTATAAGAAAGAAATCACGTAATAAATAATTAATTAATGTTAAGTTAAGTTAAAAATATGAAATATAAAGTTCATGCAAAATATGTCATCGTTCTTGGACTAGTGCAAGATGAGGGTGTATAAGAGAGGTAAAACAACGGTAAATGGTTATGATTTAGGAACGCAAAAATGGTTAAAAAATAGAAAATTACGGGGCTAACAATGGCATCGCAAGGTTTGTGAAGTGAAGCTAGCAACCATCATGGGTAGCTAATATATGGGAGTGATGATCCTCAAATTAAGGTTTTAGAGTCCTTTTCTCCAGGGGAAGCTTAAGACATTCTTCAATTAGTGTTTAGGGAGGATCTGACCTACATATCTGGATGATTACACTGCATGATGGTCATGTTTTGGGAACTTCGGGGGTATGTCATAGGGAAGTGAAGGAGTTGTGACAAAATATTTTGTAACAAACCCTAGGGTTGATGTTTCACAAGGAAATAAGGTTTAGATCTAAAAATCCTAGGAATTCTCCCTTTAAGATACCATGGTATCCCTAAACTATCAAAATTATAATCATTCTCTTCTACTTGTATATTTTTCTTAGTGGTACTTGTCGTTGAATATTTTAGAAGGAAGAGAAATGAGAAGGATGACTATGCAAAGTTGATCATGTGTTTTGATGAGCATGATGGAAGGAGGGAACTATAAAGACCCTGAGATAAATCTTGGTATCAAATTTCATTGAAGGGAAATTGTAACTTGGTAATATATTTGGATCCTTGGGCACTCTGATGCATAAAGGTAAACTCATATGAAGATGGACCATGAGGATGTTGATGTTTTTTAGGTCATCATTGTGAGGTAAGTATGATTTTGATATCTATTATTGGTTATTTTGTTAACATTTTGTTATGCTACTTGAAAAGATATTGCAGGGGTACATGATGACAACTGAGACAAGTTCGTTTGTGTGGATATTGATGGAAATCTCAACATTTGGTACATGACATGTATATTTGTTTTATGAAGGGTCTACATAAAGAAATGATTTAGGGTTTTTGTTGCATGTTTTGAACCTAGGGTTTGTATATTTCATCTAGCCAAATATTTTTAGCATCTAGTGATTGAAAACCTTAGATGTAATTTAAATAGGAAAAACCCTAGTGACAAACCTTAATTTTTTTATTCCCTCATAGAAACCTAGTAGTGAGAGAAGATAACCTAAAGTTCATAGGAGATCACTTTTTTGAGAAATCTATGATTAGCTAAAAACTTGGGAAGGCTCAATATAATGCCTTCATTAAAATTGTAAAGTTGAAAGTGATGTGCAGGATTAGTGAATTGGAACTTGTCACAAGATTGAAGAAGATGGATCCATCAAAAGGAAGAAGGCTCAAAATGATGAGATGTGGAGAAAAGAGGGAGCCAAGCATCTATGAAGAATTGGCTGCTAAAACTCTTATGAAGAGAAGCTAGAAAGCTTGTGGATATGACTTCCCAATTAGAAAGGAAGTCAAGAATCACCTCTTATTTGAGTGGGAGTAAAGGAGTCTCCTTGAATAGGATAAAGGATATATTCTCAATTTAAAAATGATAATATGTATATCCTCTTTGGTTAAGAGTGAATGATGTTGGTGTTGGCATTATGATTCAGGTGTTGTCCTTGATGGAAACTCACTCAGAGGAATGATACAAGTGATGGCAACTCACTCAGAGGACAGATCACAGTACAACAGGTAAATAGAGAGATATACGCAGGTTGACCCCGAAGAAAGTGCGTATATACGTGGGTTAGCGAAGCAGAAGGAGCGTACGCGTATACACGCGGGTTAATAAGAGTAAAGGCGCATACATGTTGGAAATCATGGTTTTGGTCCGTGGTATTTGGTCCAAAGTGACGACACCAAGTATTGGGTTCATGGTATTGTTTCTACATGGTTTTGGACCATGGTATTGAGAGAAGCCTAACCTATATAAGGAAAAGATCATTAGGCAAAAATGGGAGTGCAAGGAATGAATGTCTCACGAAGTGCGAAAGATCTAGTATTGTTGGTTATCGGTTTGTACTGCTTGGATTGGGTTGATATAACAGCGAAGGTTCAAGTAATTATCTTTAGATCTGTACGCAGGTTGTATGAGGTGAAAACGCGTATACACGCGGTTTTGGGATAGTAAAGTAGTGTATGCATTATGAGATTTGGTATTTCGGGTTGTTGTTGATTCTACTAGTTGTTGCAGAGTTCCGGGCTCTGGTTTGCGTTCTGTGTTTTTTATGACAGGGTTTCAGTGATTCAGTATTGGGTGATTTAGAGATTTATGATGCAAGTATAAGTTGATGATTGTATTGCAGCAATGATTGTTTTGTACTTATGGATCCAGTCTGAAAATTGATGAAACGTGGTCCCTGAAGAAAAGAAGGTTGCAGCCTTCTGTAGGTCAGCACCTACGTACTAGTATATCTGCTAGTACAAGAGCTAAGGGGGTTGTAGCTCCCTTCTAGAAGTAACTGGAAAACGAGAGAGGTTTGTAGCCCTCTACAGGTTGTAGCCTGCCTGCTGGTAATGGAATGCACCAGTACATTGTAAAAGAAGTTTCTTAATAAAGGAAGAAAGAGACGAATTGCAACAGGTGGTTTTCACCCACATTGGGTTTCCACCTTATATCATGGTGTTCATGTATGTTTCTTATGTGTGATGATCTGTACTGTTTACTGTTAATGTGGTTAATAATGTTCTGATGCATTTACTAAAGATAAGCTAACTGAATAATAAGATTACTGCATATACGCTTGTTTCACTTAATACAGTCGCGTATATACGCGTATATCCTTAACTGAAGTCGCGTATATGAATCTGAGTGTGAAAATGAAAAAGCATCTGATCTACTAATACTGATTCACCCCCCTCCTCTCAGTATTATTTCCAACAATTGGTATCAGAGCAGGTCCTTTTTGAAGAAGCTTGATCGCTTGAAGGAAAAGATCCATCAGAATGGCTAATCTAGAAAGAGAGGCACATATCAGGCCACCAATATTTGACGGGAGCAACTTTACCCACTGGAAGATAAGAACCACAGCATATCTACAATCACTTGGAGCAGAAGTTTGGGGAATCATAGAAAGTGGATACAATTTCCCATCAGCAGTTCCTACAGATGCAGCCGAGAAAAAGAAATATGA
>APFE031112399.1:84028-110692 GCA_000404065.3 Pinus taeda | reverse complement strand
TCTGCGTGCCCATGATGAAATTTGAAGATTAGGACCTCATGGATAGCGAAAATTTCCCACATTTGGAGACTAGCCAACTCATGAAACAAATCAAGGAGGGGGCAGTTACAGTGCTACAACCATAGAAATGGCTACGCGTGGTGGAGGAGGTTGGGCTACTCCACCTACTATGGATTCCACACTTCCACAAGGCACCAATCACGATATTTATCATTAGGCAACTACTTTTCTTAGTACAAGATGGGTACTTGTGGCTAGAGGAGCCTATTCCCATCACAACAGAGCTTATTCATAGGATTTCTTGGCTTCCCTGTATAGGAAGGGACCCCATGGAAATAGCAGGCAAAAGTGGAGACTTGGCGCTCACAGAGGCCATGAAGAAGAAATACAAGTTGGAGGAAAATAAGTGGGGCTACGTCATTACTAGAATTCAAGACAAAGGGGTGCGCGTAGCCACCCAACTAATGGCAGGAAAAGTGATGAGAAAATGCTGCAGCAATGAGGTACCAGCAATGGTCATCATGATGGCCGAACAATGCACTGAGGGGTTACAAGTCAATTAAGTGCAGTTCCTCTGCAAGGAGTTCCTGACGAACTGCAAGGAGGCCTAGGAGCAGGGTAAGACCTTCTACTACGCATGGTAACTCTTATCCATCTTGTTGGTTGCACGGGAATTGCCAGAGGATAGTCAATTTCCTCCTCTTGACCAAGACTTCCTAGAGGCAGTGTAATAAGCATTGCTATGGGTGACAAGGGACACCATACGGATCCACGAGATCAAGATCTTCTAAATACTCATGGAGGTGAACGTACGGATGTTGATCAACAAATGGCCATGCCTATCCCCCATGGTATATGACAGTTTTTGGAGCTTTTCAGACTTTAAGGAAGATATGCACAATGTGTATATCATGGCATGGAAGGATCCGGAGCAGAAATGGACCAAACTCCCCTTCATCCCGATTGATGACATTGTATTTGCGGTGCTTGAATCATGACCACCCGAATGGCACACCGCAGATTTGGCAACGCGTGATGAGACGACAATTCAAAGACAAAAGGGTGTTGCCACGCTGCTCGCACAACAAAAGCGGAATGAGCAATTCGCCGAGGAGGTAAAGGCTTCCTGCGAGGCAATGAAGGCCACCGCAGAGTAGACCAAGGTCGTAGAAAAAGAAGTAGTAGCACCAGAAACTGGGGCAACCATGATGCAGGAGGGAAGAGGCCCAGACCTGATGAAAGGATAGGGGATAGACAACACGGTGGAAGTCGCGAACCCAAACAAGTCATCAGCACAGCTGAAATGGCTGCATAGCTCGGAAGAAGACCAAGGCTTCCAAATTGGATGGGGAACCTATTACAATAAAAGAGGGTGACCTATATGACATTGGTGACACCATTCATGAGGTCACCAGGGAAGCGCTGCAGGAGGAAATGTCGGAGCAGCAGAATGTGTTGTGGGCACTCAGGGCACAACTACAGGGACTTTAGGTGCAAATCCCACAAGAAGGAATGGTAGCTATCTACGGTGCCGCGAGAACATCGGGAATAGAGTAGTTGTTGTGGACCAAAATGGCCAACACCGTCGCACTGCTGGAAGGAGCACTGATAGCAAATAACATGGAGGATAGAGCTGTGGTAGGACAGATAAAGGGATTCAGCCTAAACTTGGCTACACTTCCGTGGGATATTTTATACCAGCTATAGGATGAAATGACAACAGAACTCCATGC
This sequence comes from Pinus taeda, assembly GCA_000404065.3. Classification (NCBI taxonomy): domain Eukaryota; kingdom Viridiplantae; phylum Streptophyta; class Pinopsida; order Pinales; family Pinaceae; genus Pinus; species Pinus taeda. The sequence goes on along the minus strand of APFE031112399.1, from coordinate 108,959 downwards.
CAGGGAAGGACGTGCAGTGCAAATGCTAAGTGAATAGTGAATCAACATCGAGCAGCTTAGATTACAACGTGATGAAGTGGTGGCACAAAACCAGCAGTTGGAGTAGATCGTAAAGGAAGCATGTTGCACACCCCAGAGCTGGAAATTGCGATAGACCTACCAATAGGAATGCGGATCCACAAATTGGCCAATGGATTCCACGAGGAAAAGGAGGAAGCTACGAGGATCCAGATGGACCTCAACCTGCAAATTGTTGAACTATGATTAGAGGAGCAGTCATCCACGCCCCTGGAAGTTTGAGAACATCGTGCTAGAGATGTCCAAAAAGGGCTGGAAGAAATGGAACAAGAAATGCAGAGTTGTACCACTTTGTTGGAAGAATCCTTTGGGGTCCTCACAACTTTACAGGAGGACCCCACCATACAGCGGTTGGAAACAAAAGTGTGAGAGCTTCAAATGCAATATGATAGTGTGCATGTGATGACGTAGATAGTAGTCCTGACTCAGTGGCTCGCAAGGCTACAACAGGTAAAGGCATTGAAGTAGCAAGTGGATGTAGCACACCAAAAAGAGGTAGTACTTAAAGCACACATCTAGCCTTAGATTGATGAGGCCTTCCTCATCACCGCTGCCATCGAAGGAAAGCTCGCACAAATGAAAGTATTGCATGATCTTAGGCAAGGATTTGCCTAGGACAACGAATATTTAGCCAAGTGGATAGAGAAAATCCAACAGATAACAGAACATTGTGATGTGGACCTTCGCATAGCTCAAGAACAGTTGGAAGGGCTTCGTGCTAAGATCACCACATAGTGACTCAGAATGAGTCACGATGATTGTGTTGGGGGCCTACTGGGTAGCGGATCCCCCCCATAGCATATTTTTAAGGCTTAAAGCCCGAGTGTTGGTCAATGTAATGTAAAGACTCCATGAAATGTGGATGCAGAGCATGAGAGTCTAGAGTTGTCCGCCCTAAAATAATGTAATTTAATGTAAATTGTGTCGTCTTAAGTGTAAAGATAGTCTTAGTAGCTTTTCGAAAGTAATAGATAGATGTGAAGGCATGGTTAGAGGATAGAAGTGGATCTAAAGGTATTGGGTCGTAGTAGTAGGTAAAGGCTCTACAATTGAGTGCGTAGAGGCCTAGTAGAGTCTACAGCTGAGTATGTGGACCCCTGGAGCTAAGTGCGCAGGTCAGAGTCAGGTCTGTATTGAACTAAAATTGAAAAGGATCATTAATAAAGCTAAGTTGATTTGGCATATTGGGAATCTGTTTTGTAGATCTATATTTTGATGTTCATGTTAATGGTATTTTTTTATATATATGCGCACACTTGTATGTATGTTTATGTATGAAAAATTTCTAAGTAATTAACGAATAGAACCTAACTAAGGAAGCCTTGGGTAATTAATATTGGTCGCACTATGACTGGATCTATGTGAAGATAGTCCCACAGGATGTAAGGAGTTCGCTAGTGTGCATAAGCTAGTAAGCGCAAAGGTTGAACCATGTACCTATTGCCCATATCAGGCATCCCCAAGGTGCGGAAACCTAGTTCTAGCACCCTCCCATACTACTTCAGGTAAGACCTCCGTCCACGCTCCACGGACTGTTGACAAAAGGGTCATTAGTATCAGGATTTTCTTGGCTAAACTCACTGTTGAACCTAGGTCAGGCCCCACGTAGCCAACAACAAGCTAATGGGCAAGTGGATGTGACCAACGAAGTGTTGGAGGGCATATTGACCAAAGTGGTAAGCAACAACAAGAAGGATTAGAAGATAGACTAATTGAGGCCACCTGGGCCTATAATACCACATGGAAGACCACCACTAGATTCACACCCTATGAGCTGGTCTATGGGAAAAAAGCCTTGTTGTCCATTGAATTTGAGTATAACACATTAATGATGGTAGCCCAACTAGATCTAGATCTAAGAAGTGCACAAAAAGAGAGATTGTTCCAGTTGAATGGTTTGGATAAGTTCAGAATGCAGGCCCTCCTACACACAGAGGTAATTCAACTACAGAGGAAGATCTAGCATGATAAGAAAATCAAGGAAAAGCAATTCCAAGAAGGTGACTGTGCTTTTTTATATGATTCTAGGTATAAATACTTCAAGGGCAAGTTAAGGACAAGATGGCTAGGACCTTATGTTGTAGAAAGATGCCATGATAATGGTTAAGTGCAGATCATAACTATTAATGAAGGGGCCATCCCATTACTTGTTGATGGACACCAGTTGAAAATGTACAAGAGACCTTTTTCAAGACAAGAGTTCATTGATGATATCAATAAAATAGTGATGATAGTGGAGCAAGTTTTAGCTCCTGCCTCACCAAATCACTAAAAAAAAATAAAAAAAATAAGGGCTCAGGTGAAAACCTCCATGAGGCTCCTGAGTCCCTCTATTGTGTTGCAAAACCTCTTGAGGCAGCCCAATAGTGTCAAGAAAAAAAGAGAGAGAGAGAATAAAAAGATCCCTGGGTGAAAACCTCTCCTGAGGCGTCGAGGGCGAACAGCTAGGATGAAAACCTCTTAGAGGTAGCCTAGTTGTTTTCAAAAAAAACAAAACAGAAAGAAGAGAGAAAAGTCATGAAAATTTATATTTCTTCAGGTCTACGAGAATGATGATCAAGAAGGAAAGGAGGATCACCAAGAGACCTATTTCACTCATTTTCATCCATCACTCTACCATTTCTCTCATTTTTTCCACTCCTTTCCTTCATTTTACAAGGGGATTGTGTTTTCTATAGGATCCCCTCAAAACCTACAGGATGATTCTTCAGGAATCACAGTGACCCAGAAATCCTACAGGAAGTGACCCAAAAAAGAAATGACCTACTATGTCAAGGAAATAGCACCCCTTCATCATCATTCCATCACCATACCTTACTCACCATCTTTCCATCACCCATGAAGTCACCCTTAAAATTAAAATTAGTTTCAAAAAAAAAAATTGAGAGTCTTCAAAAAGAAGGGAAACATGGGGTAATAGTGAATGTCACCTGATTTTTCCTCGTTCTCCACACTCCTAGTCTCTCTCTCCATCCATGTCACCATTCTCCCAACCCTAGAAAAGTGTATGATTAAGATTTCTGAGGGAGAAGTAGCTACAGGACATCCTGTACGAAATCCTGTAGCAATCTATCCCACAGAATACAAATCATAATAGCAGCAAGCCTCCATCATGATGATCCAAGGGCAGAAGAGCACCAAAGCAGCACCACCACCACCATCTCCAACAACAGGTACCTGCACAAACAAAGGGATCATAAAAAAGAAACAAGAAGGGAAGAAGAATAGCATGCAACCAATAAACATAGCAAGAACCTCTAGTATTCAAAAACTGCAGCAAGGTATTGGCACCACAGATAAGTATCCCACTCACTCTCTCATATGCATCATGTAGTCAAAAAAATGTAAAATTTACGAGTAAGTTCGTTTATAAGTGAAAAGGTGGCCAGTTTACTTGGCCACCTTCGCTTAGTCAACAAAGACAAACAGGATGTTCTCTCACACGTGGTCGTGGTCAACTCAAAAAAAAAAGGAAAAGGACAAAAGTAGTTAAAGCTACATATGCATAAGGTGGGAGCTGATTATGAGGAGTGGGGAGTGATGAGGTGGTAGTGGGGACCAATGGTCCAAAAATGGAAACGTACCTCTACTGCCAACACACCACCTCACCTCGAATGACGAGAAGAGGAAATAGTCATCATCCCCATGCATTCATGCATTCACTTCCTCAAAGCTCACTCCCACAAGTCACTCTCATGCCAAGGAAACCTACCAAAAGAAAAACTCCATTGTTTTACTACACAGGAATTCCTACAGGATTGCGTAGGAATTCCTACAGGATCATGCACACAAATTTCTACAGGATACATAGAGATAGTCTATAGGATAGGCCGAGAGGAGTTTCTGAGGGGAAATCTCAAGGGTTGACCACAAAAAAAATTATGAAGGGGTAGGCTCTATATTTACATTCCTCTTTCCAAGTAAATTAATCAGAAAAATCCTCTAGTTTGAAGTAAATTTGGTAGTTGTGCAAGAGAATTGTTGACGTAGTCATCTCAATTTCTTACTTCTGCATTGTATCAACTATCTCATTTCCTCAAAACCTCACCAACCAAGATGACAGGAGGGTTTAGTAAGAGGGAGCCCACAAACACTGTGAGAATCCAACAACACCCTCGGGTACTAGAAATCTTCACTAGGCATAATTGGATGGGGTTTTTCGAAAAATTCAGAGAGTATGATGATGATGTGGCCCAATATTTTTCTCTCTCCCTCATTCCACTCACTAGAATCCATGCTACTATTTTGGTAAGAGGCCTCTCCATAGAACTCACTCTTGAGCTCATTAGCAGAGCTACCACACTTTCCCTAGGAATACCATGGAGGAAAGAAGACAAAAGAGATAGCCAATTTTCCAAAAGGAAATTCTTTTTAGAAGGTGAGGAACCCACTAAGGAAAAAAATGGAGTAAGAAGAGAAAGTCTTCCATATACCTGGAACGAGGTAAGCTACCAACTGATCAAATACATTTGATGTGAGGGTAGGTATAGTGTGGTCTATGGCTATCATTTTAGGCTTCTTGAAGAATTGAAATTTGGAGCAGAAACACCCCCTCACCACAGGCTCAACATACCATACTTCCTACTGCAATCACTAATAGACTCAAGTATCAAAGTGCAAGAGGGAAATCCCCAACAGTTAGCTCACCATGGGTTAATTAGGATCCTTATAGAATATGCCCTCCAAAACCTCAAAATTCCTATAACATGGTCAGTTTTTAGAGACATGTAGGTAGACGAAGACATCAAAGCTCTCACATATGATGTTAGTACTACTGTCAGTGAAGAGGAAGAGGAAGAGACTGAAGTAGAGGAAGAAGAAGTAGAGCAGGAAGAAGAAGAAATAGAATGAGATGAAGATGAGATGGATGAAGAAGGAGATGAAACACAAGAAAATGAGGAAGATGAAGAAGAAGAGGAGAAAGAAAAGGAGGATGATGAAGAAACAGAGGAGGATGTTAAGGAGGAAACTAATAAAGATGTTGAAGATCTATAAGAGGAAGAAGAAAGCAAGGACATAGGTGAAGAAGACAATGGAAAAGAGGGGATAGAAAACAAGGAGGAGTGACCTAGGGTGTCTCTAGAATCCACTGAGAGAGAGGCAACAACTGCCCTCACTACTCTTAGCACCCTCATCAAGCAAAAAGGCAAAAGACAGAGGCAGACCCCTTTATATTTTAGGACAAGGAAAAGCACAAGAATAAGACAGGGGAAACCCCAAACATCAACCAAAATTCCTATTGTGATTGAAGACTCCCCTAAACAAAAGGAGAAAATTCCTTCCCCTAACTCTCCTATCACCTATGTGAGAAGGCCTATGACTAGATCAACCTCCTCCAAGGGAAAAACAATCCTACAAGATACATAACAGAATCTACAAGAAGTAGAAGTAGTCCTATAGGATACTCTGCTGAACCTACAGGAGGCACAAAAATTGGAAAGGGAGGTAGGAAAGTAGGCTTCTATGAATAAGAAGAGGAAACCACAGCAGAGGCATGGGATGTGAGGGAGGCCACTAGAGCTATGAAGGATACCGATATTGATTGAGTTTCTCAGAGGATGAGAAACACTTTCAGTAGGGCGTGATGATGAGCCTCATCATTCGGTAATTATATGGGCCTTAATTCACATCCTAACTTAGTCAAACCAGCTTTTCTCACATCTTATTACATGTTTTTGATTATATTTTGTTTATAAGATGAGTTAGAGTTGGATATTATGCCTAGTGGACTAATATGCATTAAATGCAGGATTGAAGGATAAAATCAAGGAATTTTTGCAAATACTAAGGTTAAAACTCGAATGGGACAAGGGACAGGGATTATAGGAGGTAAATCCTCCTCATTTACTTCTCCCCCATTAGAATATTCCTCCATCCATCACACCAACTCAGAGTGCAAGCAGTCAAGCCATGAGGATTAGAAGGCAGTCGAGCAAGTGAGAGACAAAGAACTAGTTTATCTTGAGTTTGGGAGCCAAGCCTCCCTGATTTTAAGGAATTTGTTGGGGACTTCAGTTGTATAAGTAGAGAGTCCTAGAGCCTCATTAAGATTCAAATTTTTATTGTAAAACTCTAAGCTATTTTTTGAGCTTCAGACTTGTGAAAGTTCTATTGATGTAATTTGTTGTTTCGGTAATAAGAATGAGTTTTGTTTTGAGCCAGAACTAAGTTAACTTAGAGGGTTGAAGCTCTTGGGTTAGGGACCAAACCTAGTATCCAAGGCTCCTCTTTCTTGTATATGCATGTTTACTATAGTTTCATAGATTCATTGTTAATTTTCTTTTAGATGCATTTCCATTACAAGTAGTGTAGATTAGATTGGTTGTTTATTAGTTTGCTTCCATTTGTGCCTTACTTTATTAGCAGGTTAGTAGGGATAAAAGGAGCACCATAAGATTTTCAATAGGTGTCTCGGCCTCACTTCCTTCCTCTGGGATCATGACTTGAGGAAGGGACCCTTAAGGAGCCCCAAAAACACAGATTTCTATTTCTTTGATGAGCTTTGGATTTTGTTATCTTTAAATTAGTATTTAGTTAGTTTTGCAAGTTAGGATTCCATTTTCATTTTTTTCATCTTCATTTTTGCAGTAGATCTCATCCATGCTTTCATTCCTTTCAACAAATTTCCTCATGCATAATGTAGGCAGCTAGTTCAGTAATTCTTCTTTTCTAGTTTATGAGAATGTCTCTTGTTTACATAGCTTTTTGGAAGATACATATGGTTTATGCAGAGCACGTGCTTTAGGAGGAGACTAAGACTATATATCCAGTAGCCACCTTCCATTCCATCCACCTTATCCATCCCTTGTTTTCACCATCACCTTCAATATTTTTCATCATTTTTCATAGAAATTCTTCCAAGCACATTGAGTGAATTCAGCCATCTACTATCTTTGATGTTGGATTTTGAGTGATCATATACATTCTCCCACTTCATTCCACCCATAAAACACCTTTCCTAGGCCTTCCATCCCCTCCAACACCTCACAATTTTGCTCTCAGCTATATCCTGTAGGTTTACAGGGAATCCTGAAGGTTTCTAGTATATCCTGTAGGTTTTCCTGAAATGGCCTGTTTTGAGGCCAAATTGAGGGAAAACCTCTAGGAGGTCACCAGAAGCCTTCCAAGGGTCCTCCAAACCATCCAAGCATCTCATAACCCTTCCAACCATCCTCAAACATCCTTAATTCACCTGCCACATCAATAGAAGGAATTAGTTTGCATACTTGATTTCGCATGAAAAGACAAAAAGGCAAAAACAAATTTAGTTCAGTATCTTTACTTGCATATTAGTGATGCTTGATGCTTCTTAATTCTATAACTTAGATAGTAGCATTTGGTTCATGTTGATTTAGCATTTCTGCAAGGGATAGTTTCTTAACAGTTAACTAGGAAATGGTGTGATTTAGAATTAAATTTTGACCTTCTCCATTATTGTAGTAGAGCAGCTCTCTCTTAGAGTAGATTTACCTTTCTTCCATCAAGAAATCAAGCTTCTTCTGACTCCATAGAAGTCTAGCTTGAAACCCCAGTGGTCTCCTTCCTGCTGAATAGTGACAACAGGCAGAACCATCACTTTTACTTGTGTATACAGCACTGTCACCTCCAAGTTTGTACGAACCCTGGGTTGATAAAGTAAAGCTGGTAGCCTAGGAGTTACAGCATCCTTACTGCAATACTGGTGCTCATCAATCATGGAAGCAGGAAACTTGGCATCTCTTCTACCAATCATGAGAGCTAAGGGTTAGGTGGTGCCCACTAGCGCCACTCATTGTTTTCCCCTCTGATGATAGATCATCTCACTAAGATCCCTTATTTTATATTATTACAGTCATTACAAAATAGGTTCATACACAAGGGGTGTTACAAACTCCACCCATTTAAAGGGAACACCATTCTTAGTGCTCTCTGGAACTAGAAAGTAATAAAAAAAACTAAGCTTCATATAACAACTCTTACATCCACTTATTCATCAAACAAAAACACGTATAACACCCTCATTTATTTTACCATCTCCCAGGTGGCTTCATTGGGTCTAAAGTGCTTCCACTACACCTTGATCTCCTTTATTACTTGATTTCAGAGTGCGGTCATCCTCCGATCTAGGATGCACAGTGATTCTGGTTAGAACTCTCCCTCAAGTTCCACCTATATCAAAGACCAATAAAAAATATGATTAGCATCATGTACATAGTTATTAAGAAAATAAACGTAAGAAACATTGTGTGTATTCATTGTGGATGGAAAGGCCAATATATAGGCCACTAGCCCCACTACTTCCAAGATCTAAAATGGTACACAAAATATGGCTTCCAACTTGGCACAAGATAACACTTTCAATGGGATTTTTCTTGGTCTGATGTGGAGATAACATGCTCTCCCACTTGGTATTCTATGTTCATCCTCTACTAGTATGCATAACTATTTTTCCTATGTCAAGATGCCTTGAATTTCTGCTTGATCTTAACCACTTCCAACTCCATCTCCTTCAACATATCATGTCTAAAACCTATTCTATTTACTAGGTCATCCCAGCTAATAAAAGTGTTGCGTTTTTTCCCATACAATGCCTCAAAATTTCTCATCACCAGTGACTCCTAATATCCATTGTTCTATGTAAACTCTACTAATGGTAGGAAATATTCCCATTTCTTTCGTTTATGCATGACATACATTCTCAACATATCCTCCATTTTTTTTCACTCTTTCCATATATCCATCTTTCTAAGGATGATAAGTAGTACTAAGAGCTAGTAAAAAAAAATGAACCTCTTGTAGGCTACTACTGAGTGCATCTACCACTTTATTTTCTTTTCCCTTGATGTACTTTATATCAAAATAAAATTTACTGATCAAAGGCAACCATCTAGTTTGTTTGGAATTCAACTTAGGTTGATCAAACATACATCTCAATCCCCCACAATCTAAAACTTTCTTCCCAATAGATAATGCCTCCACATTTTCAAAGCATCATGCATTATTGTTGCAAGCTCCAAATCATGGGTAACATATCTCTTTTCATGCTCATTTGATTTCCTTGATTCATAGTAGGCCACATGTCCTTCTTTCATTAGGGATCAACCAAGCCCTTCCTTGAAAGCATTCGTGCAAACCATAAAGTCCTTTTTCATATTTGGTATTCTTATAATAGGTGCACATATGATAACTTCTTTAGCTACTCAAAGCTGGCTACACATTTTGTATACCCTCCTCCCACATCTAGCTAAGTAACTAAACAACCAGGGTAAATATGTGACGAGAGGATAATATGATCTAATTCAACCTCCTAGGTCACCTTAAGGAAGTAGAACTGACAAAACACAACCAAATTGACCATCCACGCATCTTACAAGACCTTTCCAAGTGACCAACCCTTGAGGAAACTCGACAATTTAAGGACCTAGAGCCCCATTTGCTCCCTTGCCAAGCCTTCCAAGTGACTGAGGGTCCCATTTTCTCCCATGAGCTTGCCTGAGTGTGACTGTAGACTCTTTTTACCAGTTCTATGTCAACGACTACAAGATTTAAGGCTAAATTCTAGGGCTAGGACCTAGCCACTACCCAGAACATCATGGAATTTATAGAAATGAAAAGAAACATAGAGACAATGATGTCAATGAAAATTATTAAAAAAGACTTGACTGGACCTTGTTGTGGGTATTAGACCCACCAACATGTTAGGATATCTCCCCAGTAAGAAGTCCCAATTAGACCTCAGACCATTTGGTGTGGGAGTCCTAGCAGTGGGTTGTACGGTAATGCCTTGACCGTGATTTCACATAGAGGAATGTAAGATAACTTTTTTAGGCAACGGTGTGACCGGTGCAGCAAGCCAAGGAAGGTGCATGAGGGGTTCTAACACATGAAGGGTGAGGTGAGTGCACCCCTTGGAAACCTTTAATATTACTCAGCTTGGAAGGGAACACACAAGCAAAGATGCATCATCAGATGGAAAGCAAGATATCAAACAATCCAAAGTGATGTTCAAACCAAAAACATATCTGCAACAAGATTCATACAACTACATACAAAATAGTTCATACATAAGTACGTAAAACAATATACATTGCTACAACAATCAGAATAGTCCAACTACAATAACAACATATGCGTGAAAACATGTTGGCTTTGTTTTCATAAGAAGTGTAAGTTCAAATCATACAATACATCCATGTACACCTGCTAGTTCCAATAGTGGAACGTTATAGCCTCAACCACCTGCTCCTCGAAAGAGATATACTAGCTTTGCGCATTGGAGAAGCCAAGGCTTTTTACAATATTGTCCAAGCTTTCTCTAAGATAGTCCTATCGAAGCTTGGCTGACCAAAAGCCTATACAATGAGTTGTGAGGGACTATTTATAGCAAAGGGTGGGGTGACCCTTGACATTCCCCTTTGTGACTATTCAACTGCCCTCATGACTCTTCATCTTCACTATGACTGTTACATCCACTATCGACACTTGACTTACACTTGAAAAGACATGACATTACAATGCACATGTAGCCATGTGAAACAAAATGGCTTGAGTAAGCCATGCTAGACATCACTCTGAATTAGAACCATGGGAGTCCAACTCCTCAACATCTTCATGTTGATTGACAGTAACATACTGATGCTAAAATCAGTAGTCCTTCATGGTGTCCGCGTGCTTCTCAGTGACATCTATCTGGAACCTGACTCTCGCCTCCATAGCATCCATGTACACTGCTCGGGCTCCTCTATCCAACTTGTCTGAAAGCATGTGCATCATTGTCTTCAATGTGTTCAGACTAGCAACATACTTGTGCATGATGTCTGCATTGATGGGCAATTCTGGGCTAGTGGCAATGCACATGAACTTATCGAAGTACGAGTCAAGCTCTGGTTGGAACTATTTCTTTGCCTTCGCCTAGATGAGAGTCCCAATAGATGGGATCACATGTGTGCACACCACAACATCCATGTAGAAATTTCACCTGTAGAACAAACTGATATATGCAATGTCCTAAAGCATAATACTTGTTCTACTTCTACAAAACATTAAGCGGAAGCATAATCGAATTCATGAGCAACATCAAGTAGAAACATGCATAACTGATCAAGAGAAATCATCACACATAACACAAGATATATCCAGGCGAAAGCACCAACATAAAACCCCAACCATGTATTATTAATCAAGTGGAAATCCTGTTCACAATACAAAAAGAAATAGCTTTCAAGCTATTCAGTTCTCAATGAACTATGAAGATATGTCTCATGAACCAACCAAGCCCTGTATATAAAGGCTTTACCTATGGTCCAATCCCTATTTCCTTGCACAGTTTGCTTAGGAAATAATAGCAAAATCATATGCAATTAATTCCAAACATACCAAGTCAACCTATTGTCCAACTACGCAATCCTTAAGGACACTAGTTCCTCAATCATGCAAAAACTACTTACTAGAAATAATCAAGCATCTAATAGTACATTGTCCCACATCTGATCTCAACTAAGTCTCTGACAGAACTGACATGCAACAGTTATCCATGAGTGAATCCTCAGTTATCTAAAATAATAGCTATCACATGCATGCAAGCATTAACAAACTATATTTTATTATTTAACAACTTGTTAAAATAATCTAACTGGACTTGACTAGTTAGAACTAAGTCAACTAATCTCTCATTATAGAACTCATACTTATTCCCTCAATCAGTGGAGGAAATTAAGGATAAATTCCTCAATCAATGGGACAACTCATGTGCATGCTCACAAAGACTTCAAATTCAAATTTCCTTAACTAATTAACTCTAATGAATTAATTAATTAATATTTCCAACTTCTATTAAGACCAAAATTAATTTTACTCCCTATAGATAGACTAAGTATTGCTATAAATAGGAAGGGACCTAGAAATGCTATTGTTAGAACTTTCTATTTTTAGCATTTTCACCTCTCAATGCTATTTTTAGACATGCTATTTTTAGGAGTCATATTTTTAGCACATTCTAAATTTAACATTTCTTGTTGCACATTTTCAACACTCCCTCTCAACAAGAAAGGCTTCCTCTCAAACTCGATCCTGTAACTCTGGAATGTTCTTCATGCAACACATCTAGCCTGTCCACTTGCTCCAACAACACTTGGAACAAAAACACTCCCAAATGACCACTCTGTTGGGCTAGAACATACTTTGATGCTGAAGCTCTACCTACTATTGACAAGTGCTCCCTCTCTGAAATCTGCACTACTGCAACGTCTCCATGCATCTCATACCATTGCACACCTCTCTGTGCCACCTAGCATTGTGCAAAAAACTTGTGCCTCTCGCATTGTTGCATCCTGCTAGCTATGCGCTGTCCTGGGATTCCCTGCACTGTCGCTCTCTCTGCCACTCCATCCACATCTATCTCTAACCAATCAGTTAGTTCTTGCTACTCCACATCGGGGCTCCCGTACTAAGGTCTCATCCAAGAGGTTGGGTACCTCAAGGATCCCGCCCCTCCTCCTTGGGATGATCACTCCACATCGCCCCACCTCCTACCTGGAGGTATGGTTGCATGTGATCCCTCTGTCGACCTGGCTCGAAGTTTCCCCCTACTTGAGGTCTCTGCATGAGTAGATGTCTCTACTCGATCTCCACTCAGCTTCCCCTGTTGTGGCTGCTCCACAACCTCCTGAAGATGCTGCACCAATCGTGGCTCCTCCATAATCGTCTGAGACTTCTTCTAACGCTGCATGTTGAGAGGTAACATACCCTCCCTCTCAACCACCAAGACTCCATCAGTTGCCTTGCTACTCAAGGCATTGCATGCATCTTGAACCTCAAGAGCATAAAGGTTCTTAACCCGTGAACTGATCTGCTTCACCTGTCTAGTGATGATGTGTCTAAGGAAAACCTTTCCCTTACTGAAGACTACATCATAGCCTCTGTCTTCTAGCATTGCAATCGATGCCAAGTTTCTCTTTAGTCCTGGTACATACTTGACATCAGTGAACATAATTCGAGCTCCATGATCCCTCTAAAAAATAATTGTGCCTACACCTGATACACTATACTTCTCATCATTACCCATCGCTATGAGTATCTAGAAATCTTTCTCCTCCAAAGTACTAAAACAACTCTTGTCACCGGTCATGTGGAAAGAGGCTCCACTATCAAGAAACCAACCACTTCCCACCATGGATGAAACCATTCATGCGAAGAGTGTGAAATTCAACTCAAACTGTGAAGCAAGTGCCTCACCTTTAGATCCTTCCCCGTATCCCTTCTTGGATTTCCCCCGTGGACAATTTGCACCATAATGGCCCACCTCATGACAATGAAATCATCACACTTTCGATTTGCAACCTTCTTCCCATCGTTGGAAGAACTGGGTTCAGAAAGAGAAACCTTCCCCTTCCCCTTCTTTGCCTTACTCACTAAGGCATAGTTCTCCTCATCCTTCAAGGATGAAGAACTGTCTCTGGTGCTCTGTCTAATCTCCTCCTGCATCAAATCCGACTATAGTCGTCCCAAATCTGGCAGTTTCTCTATTCCATTAACCAAGCCTTGGTAGCTATACCAGCTCTTAGGAAGGCCAAGGAGTGCTAGACTCACCATATCATCATCTGAGGTCACAATCCCTAAACTTCCAAGCTCATCCCTGCATGAGGTGAGCTTGTTCAGATACATAGATATTGTCTCATTCTTTTCACACTTTATCCTTCAACGTTTGTCCTTCAGTGCCAACTTCCTCTGATCACTGCTATTTTGATATAAATCTTTCAATGTCTTCCACATTGAATGTGGAGTCTCCTTCCCATGGAGACTCGAAACAATGTGATCTCGAACTCCCTCCAAGAGAATTCTCCTAGCTCTAGCCACACACTTCTTCCAGTCTGCAACCTGAGTAGCATTAGTAGGCTTAGGGACATCTTGATCAATGAAGTCCTTAAGGCCATTATCTTCCAATACTGCCTCCATGTGATCCTTCCAAGCTATATAGTTTGAGCTGCCATCAAGGGCATACTCAAGCTTCAAACCATAGAAAGCCATCAATGAACTGGATGTGATAAGAACCGAGATCTATATCCCAAATAATAAACTTCGAATTCCTTCTTCTATATTGTTCTTCCTTGATCACCTGTGCTTTGATACCATGTAGAATTTTCTCTACAAATCAGCTAGCTCACTGATATCATGTAGAAATTTCACCTACAGATCCAATTGATATATGCAATGTACTAAAGCATAATACTAGATTTACATCTACCATAAACTTTGTGGAAGCTAATCAACCATGAGCAACATCAATCGTGAACACATATAATTGATAACAAGTAATCAATCACATAACACATAATATATCACTGGGGAACGCACCAGCATAAAACCCCAACCATGTATTATTAATCAAGTGGAAATCCTCTTCACAATACAAAAAGAATTAACTCTCAAGCTATTCAGTTCTCAATGAACTATGAAAATATGTCTCATGAACCAACCAAGCCCTCTATATAAAGGCTTTACCTATGGTCCAATCCCTATTTCCTTGCACAGTTTGCTTAGGAAATAATAGCAAAAGCATATGCAATTAATTCCAAACATACCAAGTCCACCTATGGTCCAAATATGCAATCCTTGAGGACACTAGTTCCTTAATCATGCAAAAGCTACTTACTAGAAATAGTCAAGCATCTGATAGTACATTGTCCCACATCTCATCTCAACTGAGTCTCTGACAGAACTGACATGCAATAGTTATCCATGAGTGAATCCTCAGTTATCTAAAATAATAGTTGTCACATGCATGCAAGCATTAGAAAACTATATTTTATTATTTTAGCAACTTGTTAAAATAATCTAACTGGACTTGACTAGTTAGAACTAAGTCAACTGATTCTCTCATTATAGAACTTATGCTTATTCCCTCAACCAGTGGAGGAAATTAAGTATAAATTCCTCAATTAGTGGAACAACTCGTGCATACTCACAAAGACTTCAAATTCAAATTTCCTTAACTAATTAACTCAACTGAATTAATTAATTAATATTTCTAACTATTGTTAAGAACAAAATTAATTTTACTTCCTATAGATAGACTAGGGACTGCTATAAATAGGAAGGGACTGAGAAATCCTATTTTTAGAACTTTCCATTTTTAGCAATTTCACCTTTCACCATAGGTGGCCAATGACCTCACTGGCCAAACTGCTATTTTTGGACATGCTATTTTTAGGAGTCCTATTTTTAGCACATTCTAAATTTAACATTTCTTGTTGCACATTTTTCAATAATCTATACTCTTGAATACTCGTGCATGGGAAGACTATATGCTAGTGATGAGTGTGGAGCTATAAAAAAGGGTCTCTTTCACCTCTAGTTACCTCAAATTAATATGTCAATCCGGGAACGTTTTTGTTATTTCAAAGAGTGTCTCAGTCTGAGGCTATCATTTGCCAGAGTAATGCTAGTAGCACAGTGTTTGAAAATACAAGAATAAACGGATGCTTGTTTACAACTTAACTACTGCAAAATATTAAATCACACATTCAGAACACTAAGCAATTTACCAGTCAAGGGTTCGGTAGAAATAACCCATCCCTTTGGAAACTGATGGAAAAGGGAATCAGAGAATAGATCGTGGGTCTGGGAGTCGGACAGTAGATGTCAATGCTCACTACATCCTAAGATCATTCTTCACACCAATAACAAGAAATGGAACGACAGATAAGAAATGGAACATCAATTAAGAAATCGAACAACAAATCTAAAACGGAACAGCAAATCTAAAATGGAACAGCAAACCTGAAATGGAACAACAAATCGGAAATAGAACAACAGTTAAGAAATAGAACAGCAACTAAGTCTAACAAACAGTAACGTCTTAGTCTATCAAATCAAATGCATTAATCGTAATCTACAGGAATCAAATGGCAATCCTTCACTCTTTAAGGACGGATTTAATAACACACACAAATGGAACAACACTGATTACTGAAAAATTATGGAATAACGCTTGGAAACCATGCATACACACAACACACTTGAATAGTAGTCTGATCCAATTATCACCTCAGTTAGAAAGAATACGACTGCATTTCAAGATAGAACAACATTATTCATAAATCCAACAATCGCAAAGATCATAGCTTCCAAGATGAATTTCGTAATGTTAATGAACAAGTGCACAACACAAAGGCTCTGTAATGGAACAACAACAGTATTCTGTAAAGACTAGCAATATTATATCAATACCTAAAAGAACAGTAATGTGATGCAACGTCAATACAATAGTTTTGTCTTTAGAAACCTTAATGAATTAAACATAACAGAGCATGTGATGTAAACTTATAAAACACATCAGATTACCAAATCACGTCGATAAGCAAACCACGCAAAAACCAAGCGTAATGGTACAAGAGCAAGTGTCCTCCAGGGCCGGGCCCTTAGCCTCCAGGGGTACACCGCTTGAAGTTATTCCGACTCAAAGATGAAATAGTAACCAAGTTTGTATTAATGCATCAAGTAAAATTACAGCAGAGCAGTTCTTAGCGAGACACGATGATCAAAGTTTTGATCTTAACAGAAATTACATAAAAGCATAGCAACAACACCCCCCTTTAGCTAGTAGTGCTGCCCCTTTTATAAGGGTGACGACAAAGATATCTAAGTGCAGAAATAGATAAAACAGCGATCCCTCAGGATCAAGGATCCTGAGGGATTCATCGAACCATTAGTCCTCAGTCATTTCTTTTCTTTCCTGCGCCAAGATGATATCTCCACTTCCTTTCCTGGGCTGATTCTCTTTGATCTTGTTTGCATGCGGTCTCCCGTCGAAGGGACAGCGGTTAACTCGTCCTTGTCTTTTCCTTTGGAACGAAAACTTTTCATTTTTTCTCCTTCCTGCATAAGGAAATGACAATTGTCAGCGTTTTCGTCTTGCATATTAATCTCACATGTTTTATTGCAATTCTTTATCGTTTTCGGAGTTCATGATGCAATAAGGCTTGTAAGTTCTAGTGAAAAGACACTAAAATAATCATAAAAAACATACCCTCTTTAGTACTCCACACACCCCCCTGCTTACCCTTTTTCATGCCCTCATGAAAACATTGTAGTTGACGTGTAAGGCAGTGAGTGAGTAGGCTGGAGATGGAATCTCATGTGAAGGCCTACAGCCATGATGCGTAACTATGTATTCAAAGAAATGGTTTGTCTGACCCTCAAGCATCTCATACAGGGCTTGGTATCCGGGTGCAGGGTGCCAAATAATTGGACTCCGGAACCTATATCCTAACCAGGATGGCCCTGCCCTCAAAACGATTTTGCCATAGAGGTGCAAGTAGTTGGCAGCTAATTTAAAATTCTCATACTTAAATGGTTCCCTAAGCTGGATATTCAGATTGGATATTTGATACCAAAATTTAGCTGCATCAATGGCAAGGTCTTTGATAGAAGAAAAGTATTCTAATCCCTGTTGAATGATTGCCTCATGCATGGGTCATAATGCTTCAATTACACCTGGAGTCTTCATGAGGTTTCTATGTTTTCTCCATAATTGTACTGGATCCCTAGGCTCAGCTCTTATCCATAGATCTAATCCATTTTCTTGTCTTTGGAAAGCATTATAGGCTTTGAGCCATTTAATTTGATTAACCACAAATGAAATAAATGCTTGTAAGTGGATATCCCCAACAAAAGGGCCAGGGTTTAGCTCGGTCTCCTATTCTAGTACAAGGTTATGTAAATAAAACTCACATAGTAGTCTCTAAACTTTTACCCCGTAGTGCTTATAGCAGTTTATAAAATCATTGATGGTGTTAATTTGTATGGGAGCACCTCCTTTAACAACCTTTATTTTCAATTGCAAATATCTTTCCATTAAAAACAAGGCATAATTCGTAGCAGGGGCTCTACATGCTAGGACGTCATTGTATAAAGAACATAAGGTATCCATCTACTTGATAACCACATCTAACCTACGAGTTACTTTCGCGACTTTCTCTTGTTCCCTTCACCACCCTTCAAAGGCCTAGCTTTCGGATAGATTGACGTTCCTTAGCTGCTGTTGTAGCTCTTCATACTTTTCTCGGGGGACTGTTTGCTCTCTAAGCTTTTCTGATTCCTGCTGAGCTTGCTTTAAACCCTTTTGTAGGGTTACCGTTTTTGGATCTCTTTTCCATGTGGCAGTGGAGGCCGGGAGTTTTACCTGAACTTTCCTATTGCGTTGTTTTGAATTCATAACCCTTGTCACTCCCGAAAGTGGTGCCTTCGTTTGAATTTCCTTATCACAGATCAACATTTCATCCATTTCTATTTTAACATGGAAATCAGTCCATTGATGTTCCTTTTCAATTGGAACAACAGTCTATTTCTCAGCATCATTTGGAACAACAGTTTGGCTTTCGACAGGGTTTTGAACAGCAGGATGGATTCTGGTCCTCTGCCCCTTTGCCTTGAGGGGTTTTGCTGGAGTGGTCACATTTTTCCTTCCCAAAGTCCTTTTTACCCTTTGCGTTTCTTTTAGAATCCTAATATGTTGGTGGAGCTGGACTACTATGTTCAATAATCTCTACTGTTTCTTTCGCAATTCCCTAATTTCTGCAATTTCCCTAGAAGGAATAGCAGGCTATTCACTGCAGCCTGGGCTGTGACTAATTTCCTGATTTTCTTCCTGGGGTGTTTCTTCATTGTTCTGCTCTGGCTGTTCCGAGGCAAGAAACCTAACTGGTTCTGTTATTTCTTGGGCAACCTCTTTTTCTGCCCTTATTTCCTCTGGAATTTCTTCTGATGTCTTCTGGTTAGGAACGGATTGTTCTTGTTCAGCATCTCCTGTCATCTTTTCATCATGAACAAGTAGATTCTCTTCTTATGCCTCTTTTGCATGTGATTTTTTAGGTGCATTTTCCTCTTGGGGTTTCTTTTCGGCATGGAGGTTTGATGGACTAGAAGGTTGGCCATATTCGCCCATATTGGCCAAAACCTTTGCCAATTCATCTTCCCCCAATGGGTCCTGCAATGGGCTACCTTCCTGCTATTCCATTTCCTCCTTCTGCTCGGATTGCTCAGCTTCTTCTTCTTTGTCTCCTTCTTCTTCATATTGCTCGGCTTCTTCTTCTTTTGATTGCTCTGCCTCTTCTTCTTTTTCTTCTTCAGATTGCTCTGCCTCTTCTTTTTTTTCTTCTTCTTCTTCTTTTGATTGCTCTGTCTCTTCTTCTTTTTCTTCTTCCTGCACTCCTTTCTCATCATCCTCCCCTTCTGGACGTGGGGGTTTCTCATCTTCGATTTCTACCAGCTGGCTGGTGCTTTCTTGGGGCTTCTCTAGCCCCCCTCGTAGTCGTGCTAGCCAGACCAATTTCCTACATTTTTCTGGCCGCTCAGGTGTGCTGGTGGCCTGTTTATGCTTTACCGATTTCCTGTGTTTTTCTGGACGCTCGGGTGTACTGGTGACATGTTTCCGTTTTTCTAGATGCTCGGGTGTGCTGGTGACATGTTTCCGTTTTTTTGGACGCTATGGGTGACTATCAACCGAATCAACCCATGATGACTAACAACTGACTCTACATGCTGTGCCTTTTTTATGCTCCGTGCAACGTCATGAAGTAATGAATTCAGTAATGCAGGTAAATTTATAGAGCATTTTTGTTTTAGTACAGCTAAGAGTTTAAGATGTCATGGTCTTACCATGTCTTTTCTACCCTCACAGGTGATGTAGTTTTGAATGGTCTTCGCCAATTCCTCCCACAACTCTCCTAGTGCTACTGGAAGAACCCCCTTTCCTCTAATTGTCAGGCTCTGGCCCTTGTCCTGCAAGATTTCTATAATCTTCTACAATCTCTCCTTCTTTAACATCCATACAGGTCCAGTGGCTGGCAGTCCTGAGACTTCTGCGATTATGTCGTCAGTGACTGCTATGCATCTCCCCCTCACTGTGGAGTGATCCTCTTGCAAGTTCTACAAGAATTCAATTGCCACAGTCTCATTAGACTCCTGCAAGCGGTTGAGATAAATCAACCACCCTGCTCTTACCAGGATTTCCCGGGTAGCAACAGAGACTGTTAACACTTGTGGTTCTCTCCGAATCGATCTTCCTCCCATGGTTTCGCTGTAAAACTCTCAATGGAATGACAACTGTTTGCACTGTTGAAACACAAAGAGGCTGACTAACGCAAGACTCATTCAAACTCTAATGCTGCAGAGTATATAATAGAAATGGCTTTGAAAAGAAAGTCATGTAGAAAAAATAAAAATAAAAAGAAATAGTATACCTTTGAGCCGTGTTATACTCCAGTACACAACTTCCCAAATAGTGAGCTGACACGTAATCCAGGGAATGATGAGGTTAACCTCCCCCCCCGCAATGTGATAGGCTGTCCTAGTCGTCAAATAAAGGAGCAACACCCGCTCTGGAACAAAGTCCTTAAGGAACAACGTATGGTAATATGCCATGTTTACAAAAGCAGTGAATTACTAAGATCGAGGCGTAGAGTTGTGTCGCTTATTATGTAAGAGACTGCGGTGATATGATGCAAGGTTGGGGATAAGACATTTGCCATAAATAGAGAGTCTGATGTGGTCATTGTCAATTGTTCTGTCATGATTGGTGATAATATATATTCATGCATTGTATGGTTTAGGAAATAATATATAATTGATTACTAAGGCATAAGAAACAGAAGGGTGATAACTTACCTATTGGTGTAAATAATGTGACTTCAATACCATTAACAGTGATCTACTACCGACAGGTGTCCATAACCTTGGCAGAGTTGTTTATTTCACCCATGGAACCATGATCCTTTGTGTATGCTTAGGAAATGTTGTGTAATGTCAAAATGTAGGCCATTATGCTGGCTTGGTGACCAATTAGCCATAATGCCATCCACAAGGAAGGAGCAAAAAGTGGGCAGGCTGGCTCATGATGAGACCTCCCGTGCCAAGGGTTGTTTATTTGATATACCTTTCGGACCATATCCCTGGTTTGGTGGCCATAGTGGGAATGCCACTTCTCTTTCATCCTCACGATCATGGTAGGCCGGCTCCTAATTAGACCCCCTATCCTGCATTTGACAACTTATAAGTCATGTTTGCTCTTTTTTCTTTCTTTTCCATAAAGTATTTTCCCTATTTATACACAAAGGGTGGTTCAACGCTCCATAAGAGTAGGAATGGTGGAAGAAGTCTTAACATCCCAATAGGAAGATATAAACCCTTTGCTCTTATTCATGAATAATAATCAAAGAGGATTAAAAGGGACCAACATGATAGAGATAACCAATCAGAGCAGAATTAGTAGAACAATGACAACAAAAGATTATGAATAAGCGTGTCCTTCCTTCTGTTCTCTTACCAATTTAGGGAAATTTCTTATAAAGATAGTGATTTATGATTGACTGGTTTTAGTATGTTGTGATTTTGTATCCATTGCATAAGTGCATAGTTGTATTGTAAAAGACTTGAAAGAACAGGAACAATAAGCACCCTTAATTTAGAATAGCAAAAGGAATAAGTTGTTTCACAGGGAGAGCAAAAGCATCCAAGCGGTGTTCCTTCTGAGAAAATGAGCAACAAAAGACTACAAATTCTGTTCCTTTGGAAAAGGAACAGCAGAAAACGCAAATGCCGTTTCTTTGAAAAAGGAACAACAAAGATGGAAAATGTTGTTCCTTTGGAAAAGGAACAGCAGAACACACAGGTGTCATTCCTTTGGAAAAGGAACAGTAGAACACATAGGTGTCGTTCCTTTGGAGAAGGAACAACAGAACACACAGGTGTCGTTCCTTTGGAAAAGGAACAGCAAAACACACAAGTGTCGTTCCTTTGGAAAAGGAACAACTGAAATAAAAAATGTTGTTCCTTTGGAAAAGGAACAGCAAAACAAGCAAATGTCGTTCCTTTGGAAAAGGAATAGCAGAAATCGAAAATGTTGTTCCTTTGGAAAAGGAATAGCAAAAACACACAAATTTCGTTCCATTGGAAAAGGAACAGCAGAAATAAAAAATGTTGTTCCTTTGGAAAAGGGACAGCAAAAACACACAAATGTCGTTCCTTTGGAAAAGGAACAGCAGAAATCGAAAATGTTGTTCCTTTAGAAAAGGAACAACAAAAACACCCAAATGTCATTCCTTTGGAAAAGGAACAGCAGAAATAAAAAATGTTGTTCCTTTGGAAAAGGGACAACAAAAACACACAAATGCCGTTCCTTTGGAAAAGGAACAGCAGAAATAAAAAATGTTGTTCCTTTAGAAAAGGAATAGCAAAAACACACAAATGCCATTCCTTTGGAAAATGAACAACAAAAATCAAAAATGTTATTCCTTTGAAAAAGGAACAACAAAAGACAAAAATAAAGAAAAAGAACCAAATTACTATAAAATGATGGCTGATCCAATAGGGGTTATTCTTTTGAAAAAGGAACAGGCAGAAGAAAATGTTGTTCTTTTGAAAAAAAGGAACAACAGAAATAGTAACAGCAAAACATTGATTCAAAAATATGTACAAAAATAATTCAAGAAAAGCAATTATGTATAAACTGTAAAAAGAAGTAAATTCCTTAATGAATTACAAGTGAGGAAGACTTCTCTTCCTCCCCCAAAATCTCCATATTAGAGTCTCAGTGTAGCTGCTGGCAGAAGGACTCCCGAGTGAGTGGTTTGCAATAGAGGCAAACTCGGTGGCCATTTGCCTTGAAGGCATATCCAGAACCATCAATAGTGATTAGAGTAAGGGTACCATTGTCATGTACCTTCTGGATTTCATATGGTCCCAACCAATGAGTCTGGAGTTTCCAGGGGAAGTCCTAAAACTTTGAGTCGTACAAAAGAGCAGTCTCCTTCGTGGAAGACTTTATTTTTAATGAGAGCATCATGCCATTTAGCTCGCTACTGCTGAATCAGGGCAGTGTTTTGAAGTGCAGAGAGCCTAATTTCGTCTAGTTCATTGATCTACTGTAATCGACTAATCTGTGCCTCAGTTAGATCTAATCCAACCTCCTATGTTGTCCGTAATGTTTGGATTTCGAATTCTATGGGGAAAATGGGTTGTTTTCCAAACACTAGTTGATAAGGTGAGTAATTAGTGGTACTTCTCCATGTTGTTCTGTAAGCCCACAATGCTTCAGGTAGTCTGGCAGCCCGATCACGTCTATGTGACGCAACAGTTTTCGTTAGGATTGCTTCTACTATTTTATTGCTGCTTTCTACCTGCCCATTTTCCTGTGGGTGGTATGGAGTAGTGATTTTATGCTGGACATGATAGTTGTTGAGTGTTGCAGCTATTCTATTCCCAGCAAACTATGGTCCAACGTCTATAATTATCTCTCTTGGAAGGCCATAATGTACAAATAGATGGAACAGGAACTGTATGACGGAGTCCTCTGTAGCTCTTGGCAATGCCTCTTCTTCAACCCACTTGGTGACATATTCTATTGCCACCAAAATATATGTTTTCTGGTTTGATGATGGGTTGATTGGTCCAACGAAATCAAGAGCCCATCGCTTGAATGGTTTGATGACTAGTTGTGGTTTCAGAGGCATCTCATCAAACTGACCAGGGCATCCTGCTCTCTGGAAACTGTCACAGGCTTGGATAGATTTATTTGCATCTTTGAAAATCGTGGGCCAATAATACCCTGTTTGTAGCACTTTATGTCCAGTTCTGCGATCGGCGAAATGTCCACCACATGGTTCATCATGGCAGGCTTTCAAAATGTCAAATATTTCATCCTCTCGAACACATCTCCTGATATGCATGTTTGCCCCTATGTGGAACAAATAGCCCCCAATCCAAGAAAATCGAGTACTCTGCTAAACAATCTGTTTCCGCTCATTAGGGGTTAGATGCTCTGGTAGTTTACCTACTGCTAAGTAATTGGTAACATCAGCATACCAGGGTGTTTGAATAGGCACAACAAACAGATGCTCGTCCAGAAATTGATCTTCAACTGCTGCTGCATCAATTGGCCTTAGCATTCTTGAGAGAAAATTGGCTACATGATTTTCTTTTCCAGGTCGATCCTTGATTGTAATATCAAATTCCTGCAATAAAATCAGCCATCTAGTTATTCTACCATTTGTGATAGGCTTGTTTGCTAAATATTTTATGGCAGAGTGATCTGTGTACAAGATAACAGGATATCCAGTAATGTAACGTCTGAACTTATTGACAACATGGATTACAGCTAGAAATTATTTTTCAGTAACATTGTAGTTTAATTCAGCAGGGGATAAATTTTTGCTAATGTAATAAATTGCATTTGGTTTTCTATCCTCTTCCTGCCCAAGGACCGCTGCAATGGCTATATCTGAGGCACTAGATGATATCTGGAATGGAAAATCCCAATTTGGTCCTCGAAGGACTGGGGCTGTGGAGATGAGCTTCTTGAGATCCTTGAAAGCACGTTCACATTTTTCTGTCCAAAGAAAATCGACGTTACCAGTTAGTGCATACAAAAGTGCAGCAATATGTGAGTAATGTTCTATAAACCTCCTGTAATAACCAAAAAATCCAAGAAAACTACATACCTCCGTTTAAGTGGTAGGAGTGGGGATAAGCAAAAGTATTTGGATTTTGGCTGAGTCTACCTGAATGCCAGCTGCTGAAATATAGTGTCCTAGGATAAGTCCTTTCGTCATCATCATATAACATTTTTCATGGCTTAAACAAAGCCTGGTAGCAATGCGGCGTTGTAGGAATTTTTCTAGTGTATCCAGTGCTGGATCGAAATCATCTCCGTATGGTGTAAAGTCATCCATATATACTTCAAGTCCTTCACTTATTAAGTCTGCAAAAATGCTAAGGATAGCCCTTTGGAATGTGGCAGGAGCATTGCATAAGCCAAAAGGTAAAACTCGGTAGGCAAATGTTCCCCAAGGACAAGTAAAAGTAGTTTTGTCTTGGTCTT
>APFE031112399.1:40319-84008 GCA_000404065.3 Pinus taeda | reverse complement strand
GTCTCCTCTGAGGCTGTCGAACAGGTCTCACATCTTTTTCTATGTAAATGTGGTGTGTACATAACTGGGGGTCAATTACTTTCATATCAGGGTAGTCCCATGCAAATGCTTCTTTATATTTCCTTAACACATGGATGAGCTTCATTTCTTGTTCGGATGTGAAGCTGGCATTAATGTTTAAGGTTTTTCCCGGTTCAATTTCCACAATTTTACTATTTGCAATAGAGGTGACAGGTATTGTATGATCATGTGTATCTTTCAGAGGATCTTCTTCTAATTCATTATCAAATGCTTCTATTATCATATGACATTGTGTGCGGGATGTGAGTTCAGTTTGACTAATGAAATTATTAATGGCATCGTCTTCTGTTTGGTATTTGAAATCAAGTGCCTCTTGTATAGTTAATGGAGATCTAATGTTATCAGTAAGGTATGATACAGGGTGACTATTAGTTTTGACTATCGTGACACTTGGCTACGTTGGAGGATATAGAACTAAGTTCTTGATATCTGTTCCTTTAGTTATGATCATATTTCCTTGCCGACAGCCAATATAGGCATCAGAAATGGCAAGCCAAGGTCTACCTAAAATGAATGGATGTCCATCAAGTCGGGTTTTGGGATTTATTATCAGAAAATCAGTTGGATATTCCTAGGAGTCAATAGAGACCGTGACATCATGTAGTGTGCCCTCTGGCGTAACCACAAATCGGTTAGCCAATTTTAACAAGGTAGAGGTGGGTTCTACAGATGTAATGCCTAGCTTTTGGCAAGTAGTGGTTGTTAAGATATTGATTGTAGCTCCTAGATCAACTAAGGCATTGGACAGGGTCTGACCATAAATTTGGACAGTTACTATTGGATTTCCTGGGTCTTCATATTTAATGGGTGTTTCTTTTCCTGATAATAAGTCAAATAGAGTACCGACTACTTGGACTCTTGTATTATTTTTTATATTCCTCCTTGGTTTCTTTATGCACAATTCTTTAATAGTTTTTGCGTATATCGGGATGTCTTGAATGGCTTGGAGGAATGGAATTTTTATGTACAAATTTTGTAATTCTCCCAGAATGTCAAAATCAAGATATTGTATAGGTCGAGGTATGACTAATCATTCTAGGAATGGGGGAGAGGATGTGGTTGCTTGATTATGAGCTTGTTGTTTATTCACATCCTCTTCTCGTGACAAATGTTCTCTAGGTAACTGATTTTCAACCTGAACTGTCTTATCTCCCTCGGTTTCAATAACACGCCCAGATCTTAACTGAAGATCATTACACTCCCTTAGATCGGCTCCTACTTCTGGTGTTTCTATGATTTTGAGAGATTGGACCGGTCTGTTATTCGGATTGGGGTTGGGTTGGGCTGGGAGTTGCGGTCTTAGATTAGACTGGGGATTTTGTTGTAAGGCTGGTAGTGTAGGTTGAGGGAGAGGAATAGTTCCTACTAGCTGATGCATTGGTCTCTGCCAGTTTGTCTGCCAGGCTGAACATTGTGAAGTAGGGGGAGTCCATTGTGGTGGGTATGGGTTGCTTTGCCAATATGGTGGGGTGTAAGGAAGATTCGGCCAACCAGATTGGCTTGCCTGATTCAGCCACGGGTTTGAGGAAGGAAATGACTGTGGTGACCAGTTTGGAAATGGGGGTTGGAATTGACTTTGCCACATATTATACTGTTGAGCATTATACTGCGAACACTAAAAAGAAGAATTTGGGTCTGGAAAAATACCAGATTGTCGCGGTTGCCAAGGGCAGCACTGGTTGAGCAAATACACCGATTCTGGCTCTTCTTCTACTTCCTTATATACTACTTTCAATCCAGGAAGTGAGGGACAACTCTCCGTAAGGTGATCTTTTGTGCAGATTCTGCATGTTTGGACTACATCCAGTGGACACTCCTTATGGCTATGCTTCTTACTACATCTGGGACAGAAGATTGCCAAATTCTGTTCTGCCTCCATTTACTTATGCTTGGCCTGCATAATATCAAGTTGTGTAGTTAGTGTCCCTAGTATATCAATTTTAAAATTTTCCAATAAATTTCCAATTTCTACACGCGTTACTCCTTCTATCAAAATTTTATTATCTTTTACAAACCTATCATGTTCTACCGGTTTTACTCTTGTGCTGCCTCTCGAGCTCCTGATACATAAATCAATAATGTCAACAAAACTTTCTTGATAAATATCTCATTTTCCCATAATGTTTAATGTTTTGATCCATTGTTCCTTCATGCCCCTTATTAATGCTGTTTTCAACACATTATTAAGTAAAGGCAGTGATGCATAAGGAGATCTTTGTAGGTTATATTGGAAACATTCCACATACTCCCCTAATGTTTCGTTTGGTCTAACTATCATCTAGAATATTTCGTCCTTCAGTTCTCTAGACCTGCAATAGTCCTGATATTTTTTTAGAAAAGATTCTTTCATTTGATCCCAGTTATTTATAACCCCGCCACTTAATCCCATAAACCATCTTAAAGTAGCCCCTTTTAGTGTAGAGGGAAATAGTTTCAGTTTTTGGGGGTCAATGGTGTAATCATATCCCCTACACAGTACATCAAATTCAAATAAAAATGCATCTGGGTCTTCTGATGTAAGACCATGGAATGTAGGGATATGTTGAAGAGGGATTGCTTTCATAGGTGCATTTGCTGCAGAATCCACTATGGGGTATTGTAATGTAGAGGATTGAGTGTTTGGTTGGTTTTGAGCCATTGGGTCGAATATATGCCAATAACCTTCTGGGATATCTAGGAGGGTATTCCTAGGTTGAGAGGGAATGGCTTTAACAGGAATAGTTTTAATAGCACTTCCTCTATCTGGGATAATGAGAGTGCCTATTGTCTAAGGAGATTGAGTTTCTTCAAAGATGATTTTTCAACACTTCCTTTGTCTGGGTTGTTCAATGGCTGAGTTGTCTCAAGAGGAGTTCTCGATTCCTCGGTTTCCCCTATCTCTCCTCCTCCTTCACAAAGATTACTAAGATTCCCTTCCTGCAATAGTTCTGGAGTAGAATTTTCAATTTCTTGAAAGTCCTGCTCTTCAGTTTTACTATGCACCTCAGCAAAGGCTACAGATGGTGATCCTGTGGCCTGAAGGGAACTAGTAGGCTGTTTAGAAATGACTTTCCTGGGTCATACTAAGGGCTGAGATTCTGCTTTCTTGTAGATTTTGTCTATGAAGGTTGATCGGCCAAGGGTCACCAACCCCTTAGCTTTTTCTGGCTTGGGTAGAGGTTTGTAATTTTTTTCTATCTTTTTCTACTTAGTCATGCACTCAAATTAACTACTAAATCCTACTCAAACAAACAGTAGAAAATCTGCAGGAAAGCGGGCAAAGGAGCAGGGCTTTTACATGCTCCACACGTAGGTTCTTACCTTCCATTTTCAAAACCCAATTCTTCCTTAGCAGGTTCGTACACTACTCTGAAAAAAAGAACAAATGGCTACACTCTTTCCCCTGCAACGACGTCAAAATGTGGAGCTATAAAAAGGGTCACTTTCACCTCTAGTTACCTCACATTAATATGTCAATCCAGGAACGTTTTTGTTATTTCAAAGAGTGTCTCAGTCTGAGGCTATCATTTGCCAGAGTAATGCTAGTAGCATAGTGTTTGAAAATACAAGAATAAATGGATGCTTTTTTACAGCTTAACTACTTCAAAATATTAAATCACACATTCAGAACACTAAGCAATTTATCAGTCAAGGGTTCAGTAGCAATAACCCATCCCTTTGGAAACTGATGGAAAAGGGAATCAGAAAACAGATCGTGGGTCTGGGAGCCGGACAGTAGATGTCAATGTTCTCTACAACCTGAGGTCGTTCTTCCTCCCAATAACAAGAAATGGAACGACATATAAGAAATCGAACAACAATTAAGAAATCGAACAACAAATCTGAAATGGAACAGCAAATCGGAAATAGAACAACAGTTAAGAAATAGAACAACAACTAAGTCTAACAAATAGTAAGGTCTTAGTCTATCAAATCAAATGCATTAATGGTAATCTACAGGAATCAAACAACAATCCTTCACTCTTTAAGGACAGATTTAATAACACACACAAATGGAACAACACTGATTACTGAAAAATTAGGGAACAGCGCTTGGAAACCATGCATACACACAACACACTTGAATAGTAGTCTAATCCAGTTATCACCTCAGTTAGAAAGAATACGACTGCATTTCAAGATAGAACAACATTATTCATAAATCCAACAATCGTAAAGATCATAACTTCCAAGATGAATTCCGTAATGTTAATGAACAAGTGCATAGCACAAAGGCTTTGTAATGGAACAACAACAGTATTCTGTAAAGACTAGCAGTATTATATCAACACCTAAAAGAACAGTAATGTGATGCAGCGTCAATACAATAGTTTTGTCTTTAGAAACCTTAATGAATTAAACATAACAGAGCATGTGATGTAAACTTATAAAACACATCAGATTACCAAATCACGTCGATAAGAAAACCACACAAAAACTGAGCGTAATGGTACAAGAGCAAGTGTCCTCCAGGGCCGGGCCCTTAGCCTCCAGGGGTACACTGCTTGAAGTTATTCCAGACTCAAAGATGAAATAGTAACCAAGTTTGTATTAATGCATCAAGTAAAATTACAGCAGAGCAGTTCTTAGTGAGACACGATGATCAAAGTTTTGATATTAACAGAAATTACATAAAAGCATAACAACAACACCCCCCTTTAGCTAACAGTGTTTCCCCTTTTATAAGGGTGACGACGGAGATATCTAAGTGCAAAAATAGATAAAACAGCTATCCCTCAGGATCAAGGATCTTGAAGGATTCGTTGAACCGTTAGTCCTCAGTCATTTCTTTTCTTTCCTGCACTGAGCTGATATCTCCACTTCCTTTCCCGGGTTGATTCACTTTGATCTTGTTTGCATGCGGTCTCCCGTCGAAGGGACAATGGTTAAACCGTCCTTGTCTTTTCCTTTGGAATGGCAACTTCTCGTTTTTTCTCCTTCCCGCATAAGGAAATGACAATTGTCAGCGTTTTCGTCTTGCATATTAATCTCACATGTTTTATTACAATTCTTTATCGTTTTCTGAGTTCATGATGCAAAAAGGCTTGTAAGTTCTAGTGAAAAGACACTAAAATAATCATAAAAAAAATAGATTCTTTAGTACTCCACAATGAGTTGTGGCAGCTCTTCTTAGTTCCAAACCTAACTCCGAATACATGCCTTTAGCTCGACTACATTGGCCCTCATCATCTTAGGCAAGTGAAGTGGGGCACCCTTGTATTTCATTGTCCATGTTTGCATGTCATCAACATTAGCATGAAATTTCTTTAAGATACATGATCTCCTAGCACATCGCTGCTCTCATCCATTGAAATGGATGACTGCCTTATGCAAAATACCAAACATGGAGTACAACGCTTGTATAATTGTGTCAAGATACAATACTTAATCTAGTATTTCCTTCTTCAGTTTAGCTCAAGCGAACACTATCACCAACACTCCTCCTTGCTTGGACATCTATAGTTCCTTCGTCATTCACTCATTCTCGGCTATTAGAAAGCAAACACTTGAGCTAGTGACTTCAGCATACACTCTGGTTGCATCAGCCAAGGATGTTGGATGTTTGTGCACATCAGTTACAATCCATCTGGACATGTTGTGCCCCTTGTTGTACAAGTTGTTGCTACGCTTCCCTCTCCTATTTGTGCAGCTCTTATTCCTTTCAGAGTTTTTTCTTTAGCTCATGCAACTCCTTCTCTGCTTCTTCCATTCTTCTCTTATCCCTATGCCTTTGCATGATTCACATGTTGCACAGGTACCTCTTTGCCTCTATAGCCATAGTTGCTTTCTCTACAAGTGGGTTTGCTTGGAACTTGTAGCATTACTCCTCTTCCATGTGATCAACAATCTTCCTCTTGCCCTTGACACACACTAGTATGCTTGCCTCTGCTGCTACTATTGCTGCTACTACTAGTGCTCTCTATGATGCAGCTTCATGTTTCTTTGCTAACCATTCCACAGTGAAGCCAACCTGTTCATTGGGTTTCGAGAAACTATAGCAATATCTCCATGGGTCCTCCTTAGCCCAATGAAATGCCCCATGGATCAAGTTGAATTGTACTCTCATGCAATGATCCTTCACAATGCAATGTGGGTCATATGGATTATAACTTCGGAGGTCTAATGGGTACTTCTTCATAAGTTCTTCCTCGAAATCCGCTTGCTTGATACTCCGGATCTCATACAACCCAATCCGCAATGGAAGAGTGGGCCAAGGTGCCTTCTTCTTCTGGTGCAGTATAGTTGTGATCTTGTCGAGATGTGATACGCTAGTTCCTGCATGACAAGTATGTCCAATGCAAACTTCAGTAGAACATGCGGAGGCTTATCCACACTGAACATTCGAATGAAGGTGTCAGATAGTGAGGCATACTAATTAGCAATGTATATCAGTGCCTCCATTTCTTCCTTCGACATACAGGATGGATCCTGTTCGAATATCATTTTATAAACTAGGGTAACAAAATGATCAGACAGTCGTGTGATTACTCTTCTAAAGTTTCATTTGGACAACAACTTGAAATATGTTTTCACAACAGTCTCCGTCGATGACCATGCCCACTCCAAGCCCGAGAACTTCTATTTGGTGTAGATTGCATCTAAGATGTAGGCAGACATGTAAATATCTACATGCATACCTTTGGGTGACTATCGATCCTTCGTTACTTGTTCCTTCAGCAACTAAGCCAACATGCCAGACCGGTTACATGGTTTTCCTTCTCTAGCCAGTTGGTCCAGCGCAATCACCCAACTTTGTGGGAAGGTTTTCATGCTTGCTTGGCCATACAACCAACATGAAAATATGACCAAGTATTAATACGCCTTCTGCAGTATCTTCATCTTATAGATCTGGTTGGGTGTCAACCTGAAATGGGCTGGCTCCTTTACCCAGTTCTTCAAAAAGTCTCTGGAGTTAGCGCTGCAGTTGGGTAAGCTGAAGGGAGTCTTCATGATATTCATGGGCTCTGAAATCTGATACATCTCATCATAATCTCATGCCCAAAAGGTTGCAAGCTTCATCCCATTGACACTGCTCAAGGTCATCGTCTCGGGATCAGTGTGAGAGACGATCCAATGTATCATGTCTACGCATGGGAGCACGGGGTATCTGCATGCAATCCAGTACAGGATGCACTTGTGAATGTTCACATACACCTGACGGTCTTCAAGATATTCCTCAAAAGTGCTTGCAAATGCTTAATTGGCCTCTTTCCACTTTAGCTTGATGTCCTTATCTCGAAACAACTTTGTATCTTCATAGATTGGTAGACTTTAGGACACTGGCTCAACTACTACTCGAGCTGCATTTTCGTCAGTGCTCTGTGATCCTGCTCTCTTGGAAGCCATTGATCCTAGATGGCTAAGAGGTAGATGAACATTTGAAAGATATGGAGACAAGCACATGCATGGAAAGAAATCTGTCAACGAAAACCAAAGAAAATTCGGGGAAAGACATAACACATACCTCAGGAACTAAGAGGCAACATTGTGCCATTTCGTTTAGGAGGCTGGGTGACTGGCTACCAGAACTACACAAAAGGTAGTCTGGGCTATCTGGGAGGCAAGATTGGCTGCTAGATTTGCGCAATGTGCAATGCAGACTGGCTGGTGAATTTTGGGATTGCGCAATGCGTAATTCCAGCTAGGAGTGACTGCAAGATCAGGGACAAAAGTGTGCAATTTTTTGGGCCAGTAGTCACTATCCCTAAGAAATGTGCAAAATAGTCTAGGAGGACAATGGCTGGGTAGAAATGCACATTTCTGGAGAGGAAGACAGAGCCTTCCTTTCCCATATTGCAAAATGTTGTCTCGGCGAGGGCCGAGTCCAGGCTAAAGTTGGCCCAACTCACCAACGGGAAACTGAAAGTAGATATGAAAGTGAATGCATGGTGACACTAAGTGAAAGTAGAAGTGATTGATAGTACATGTAAACATGAATGAAATATTCAGTAAATAGATCAACATGCATGTGGGTGAAGCGAGTCACTGAATCAACGACCATTTGTGCAAAATAGTTTCACGCATGCAACACCAATGAGATAGAAAAAAAAACTAAATTGGTGCTAGTACAAGCTATTATACATGTAAACAACAACAAGCATTTACAAAAATTAAGAAAACAACACTCACACAAGCAAAAACACAAAAAGCGACAGAAATGCTAAAAAGGACAAGTTGAGGCCACTTACCCATGAATAGCTGAGTTAGATGTGTCAAAGAGTCTTGGATGTGTTGTGGGATGTCATAGATCTAAGAATGATGTTAAATAATGAGCCTCGATGTGTCAAATAAATAAGTTTTGAGCTCATGACATGCACACCACAAATCTAGGAAAAAGCGACACATGGAGGAAAGTTTCTAAATGAGCTTTGCATGTAACCTCTAGCTGCTAAAAATAGCTGCCTGAATCATGGGATGCATTTTTCATTTTTCTTTTGCTATTCTGGGAAAAACCAAGCCTTGCATGCAAGTCAAGTTTCCTTGGTCCCGGGTGGAACTAGTCAACCCAACTGCTCATGCATGAAGCTGCTCAACTGCTGGAAGGAAATGCGCATTTCTGGCTGGGAGCTAGGTTGGCTACCCAAGCGATTTGCACAATTTCTCGGCAGAGTAGCTGACTGCTACCCAGATTTGCACAAATTCTGGGCTGAGAAGCGCTCCTAAGGAAAATTGTGCAATTTTTACTGTGAGGGTTGACTGACAGAATTGCGCAATTCTGGAGCCAAGCAGGCTGCCAGAGAGGATTACGCAATTTTTGGAGGTAAGGCTAGTTTCCCTCCATAAACGTGCAATTTATTGGGGAATATTCTCAACCTACAGCTGGACCAAGTCCAAATGAACAACCTATGAGGGGAATGCATCAAGTTTTGATCAACAGGGTACCTTTGTGCAAGAAAAACACTAAATCTTGTGTACTTGAAAAAGCAAGACAAGGTGTTGTGAAAAGTTGGTAGGGAGGCTCCAAAACAAAGCTAAGGAAAAATTATGGAGGGTGGTTGTAGCCACTACAACACTTGGTGACACACTTGTAGAACTCCAACCCTCTGAATGGACCTTGTTCGTGAAAAGTGAGTCTAACACCTCCAGAAGTATTGTTCATTTCTCAGCTCATCTTGGTTTCACACTAGCTTAATTGTAAGATGTAGCATTTTCCATTCTCTTGGTAAATTGACACACATTCCAAGCCAAGGAAACACAGTTGTTTCGATTGGGGTTGAGGGGTATATTGGTGCACAATAGTATAGTCGTTAGAGTCTTAGTTTCATCTCTGGTGTTGCTCTGCTACTTGTAGGTCTGGATAGTACCCTAGCGGAGTCACATAGGAACACAAGCATGGCTCCACTACCAACAAGCCTGGTTAGTACCCCAACGGAATTACTTGCATCACCTCTCTACGCAGGAAGCCTTTCTCTTCTTTCACTTTATTCATTTTCCATTTTTTCATTTTTTTTTTTTTTTCATTTTTTCACTGTGCATAACACTTATTCATTTCAAAGGCGGAAGAGGGATCCTGATTTATTGAGAGAAGAAGAGGTTTTTCTAGCAGTGAAATAGTTTATTATACTTCTGATGTTCCTGTTAAGGTTCTTCCCTCATCTTACTCTACTTGACTGAGTTGACCAGGGTTAACCCAAAAACAACCAACTAGAGTAGGTGATACTAGTTAACGCGCAAGTGTTGTGTTTTCACCAAGGCTCACTTCGAACAGCACGTATTTTCCTTCAACATATCATGGACTAAAAATAACAATTTCTTCATATAGAGTCAGGCTAATTGATAATCAATTAGTGATATATGTACAATCCCTCTTGTACTTTACCCAGCTTGTTTCAAGATTCGTACATGGTTTCATTTGAAACTATCCTATGAAAAAAACAAGAAAACTAACAAACAACAAAGCAAAGGAAGAGAAAAAGAAAAAGTGAAAGCAGAGCTAGTAAGAAAACAAGAAAGCAGAAAAAAAAAAAAACAAACAAGCAAGTAAGAAAACAAGCATGCAAGAAAAAAAACTAAAAGAAAACATTACTCTTACTCCTAAGCTAACAGTGCATGGGCCTGATCATGTGAATTGATATTTCCAATGCATCCATCGGCGCATTGGTTGACCCATGTTGGTGAAGGCTTGGTTCGCAAGCAACCAAGTTGCGTGAACTAGCCATAAAGAAAGATTTAACAATGAAGACAACCGCACTTCATGTTTCAAGGTCCCCACAGGACATAAGTCAATACCAGTGCATGACGAGTAGTTCGTGGACTTATCATGGTGATGTGTGACACAATGTGCAACTTTGAAGCATATGAACACTCTTGACTATGACATGCAAGCAAACAAAAGAAACAAAGACAACTTGCATCGCGCACGAGTGCTTACAATGTAAGATTCCTCCAATGCATGAGTGATGGGATAGTGCAGTTTGAGTGGAGGAAGAATGATCTCTGTGTTAGATTGATCTTCAATTCATACAAATGAGTGACAAGGAGCCTCGGGTGATTGAACAATTTCCTGACCAGAAGTGAAACCAACCTCAGGAAAGTGAGGACCTGACATAACCATCAACTCTGGCTAAAGTGCCTCGACAATCTAGGGTGTTTTGACTTCATCATCAGATATATCATTGTAAATTGGTGGCTTCAAAAAATCAATTGCGATAGAATCATGATCATGATCAAATATGGGAGTAAATGGATCATGACAACCATGATCAGAAAAATCAATGATTTCATTGGCATCCTCATGATTTGATAAATCAAATAGAGGGGTAGATGAAAAGTGAACAAACTCATCCTTTGTATTTTCAGAAAATAAAGATGATGGATCAAGTGTATTTTCAATGAACAACTTATCCTCTCCATTGTCAAATGATGGGCCAACATCCGGTGTGTCCTGCGAGTGATCAAAAATGGGCGCATCTATGGATGAAGATACACATGCGAAATCATGGATGACAGGTTTACCAAAGATGTCATGAATGAACGGAGGGAACTCAAACAGAAGGAAGTCATCCTTCACGGAGTGTTGATGCTAAAGCTCCCATCATACTCTTCATGAATGACAATGCATGTTGGTTGTGCAGCACCAACTCCATCAGTGGCTTATTCCTCATTCACAATGAGTGTAGAGTTTGGAATTGAAGAACACAAGATGGTATCATCCGGAGGAACAATCGAGTGCGAAGACGGAGGTTTTGGAAACATATGCATATGACAGCTCGAAGGACTCATAACCAAATCTATGTGAAAATTAAGTGAAGTGATGTTTGGAGGATGTGACAGCTGAACAGGTGTGTGAACATGATCCTTAACATCACCCTATAGTGGTGGAGCTGTTTGATGAAGGGATGGTGGATAGTCACTTGGGACAGTGACCACATCTGTCTGTGATTGTGGAGCTCCATCACTAAAGAATGCTAAGTGAGGCTTGATTTCAAATTTCTTCTTGGGACGACCAAATTTCTTAAGGCAATACTCGAATCGGTTCCAAATATAAACGAATTTCATCTGGCTCCTCAGAGCTTGAAACTGTAAATCACAGAAGCACTGCCAAAAGTACATAATCGATTCATTCAAAGTATTCCATTGTTGTAATAGGTTTTGGTTAAGATGGTCTGGATCAGAATGATAGAAATTTTATTTAATGAGATCACATAAGTGCTCAAGTAAGTGCACACTATCAGCCGATACGCTGAACAACCATTTGAGTGGAAATTCGTGAAGTGTGTATGCAAGCAGCAAGTTGGCCTATTCGTTAGAACATCCATCTTCCTCATGAAACATGGAAATAAATTCATGTAAGTACTCAGGCCAAGCCACTTTGCCTTCACCATCATACTTGTAAGTGGACAAGTGATCAAAAAACTCCCTCGTGATGGTGACATCTTCATGTTTTGAAAAACATCGCAGAGGGAGGAGAGTGAAATAATCCATGATAGATATGGAAAGGTTCAAAACCATATGAGAGGACACAGCTTTTCATCTAGACCTCCTTCTAGTGCCAGAAATGTTGGCAGTGTTGAACCCACCAACATGTCAAGAGATCTCCCAATAAGAAGTCTGAATCAGACCTCAGATCGTTTGGTGTAGGAGCCCCATCAATGGGTTGTACAGTATTTCCTTGACCTCGATTTCACATAGACACAAGTAAGATAACTCTAGTGGTAGCAAAGGTGTGACCGGTTCAACGAGCCAAGGAAGGTGCATGAGGGGTTCTAACACACGAAGGGTGAGGTGAGTGCACCCCTTGGAAACCTGTAATAGTACTCGGCTTGGAAGGGAACACACGAGCAAAGATGCATCACCAACTACAAAGCAAGATAGCGAGCAATGCAAAGTGATAATCAAACCAATAGCACATATGCAACAAGATTCACTCAATTTCATACAAAATAGTTCATACACAAATACATAAGTTAAACAACATACATTGCTACAACAACCAAGATAGTCCAACTAAAATAACAACATATGCATGAAAATGTGATGGCTCCGTTTTATTAAGAAGTGTAAGTCCCAGTCATACAATACATCCATGTACACCAGCTAATTCCAATAGTGGAACGTTATAGCCACAACTGCCTGCTCCTCCAAAGAGATATACTAGCTCTGCGCATTGGAGAAGCCAACACTCGTTACGATACTATCCAAGCTTTCTCTAAGATAGTCCTATCGAAGCTTGGCTAACCAAAAGCATGTACAATGAGTTATGAGGGACTATTTATAGAAAGGGGTGGGGTGACCCTTGACATTCCCCTTTATGATTGTTTAACTATCCTCATGACTCTTCATCTTCTCTATGATTGTTACATCCACTATCGACATTTGACCTACACTTAACAAGACATTACATTAAAATGCACATGTACCCATGTGAAACCAAATGGCTTGAGCAAGCCATGCTAGACATCACTCTGACTCAGACAACCAAGGAAGTCCAACTCTTCAACATTTTCATGATGATCGACAATAACATACTGATGCCAAGATCAGTAGTCCTTGATGGTGTTTGTGTGCTCCGTGGTGACATCCGTTTGGAACCTGACTCTTGCCTCCATAGCATCTAGGTACATTGCTCAGGTTCCTCTATCCAACTCATCTGAAAGCATGTGCATCATTGTCTTCAATGTGCTCAGACCAACAACATACTTTTGCATGATTTCTACACTGATGGGCAAGTCTGGGCTAGTGGAAATGCACATCAACTCATCAAAGTATGAGTCAAGCTCTAGTCAAACCTATTTCTTTACCTTCGCCTGGGTGAGAGTCCCAATAGATGGGATCACATGTGTGCACACCACAACATCCATACTCTTAAATACTCATGTGTGGGAAGCCTATTTTCTAATGATGAGCTATGGGAGATCTTCATAGTTCTTAACTTGACTCCACATACGTGCCTTTATCTCGACCGAGTTGGCCTTGTTATCACTCCAGGAAACTCTCCTAGGTTGCAGCTCGAAGATGCCTGGTAACATATAATCTTCAATATTGTTCTCTGAACTATTGGAATGGATGATGGTTTGGATCAAGTCAGATAACCATTTCAACTCTATTCTTACACAAGACATGCATGAACACCCTCAATAATACAAGGCTTTAGACCACTAATGCTCAATAGCTTATAGATTCAATGGATAGATGGAGAATACTGACTGTACTAGCAGATAGAATACATAAACACATATGAATGGCCAGCTACAGGAAGTAAATGACGCTTGCAAATCTAATTTATCAATGCATAGATAAGATGACAGTTATCTGGCATTAGACACAGCAAAAAACATGAATAACCTATTCATGTGCAAGCATAGAACAACAGACAAAATGGAACTGAACATGTAATAGCAAAAGAAGCTTATATTATTGGAATGAAGATGAGAAGCTAGAGGATTAGAGTCTCCATGGTCTCCAAAATTTGAACCCTTGTTACATTTAGTTTTCAGCCTTTTATAGGCCTTTTATAATGCTCCTGAGCTGTCAAAGGATCGGAGTCTTAATCTATCCTCTCTATCCCTTAACTGTTTGATTCCCTGAATAGGCAAGCATGGATCAGAGGTTTTCTCCTTCTGACATAGGAATAACCACCTTTAGGTAGTTTGATGCACTGTCTGGGAGCCTCTCATGCTAGAGATGCCCCATAATCAATTCTGTTGTTGTTGGGCTGAGTGTTGTCGATGCCCCATGATGTTCTTGTTTGTTTTAGGCAAGCTACGCATGTTGCATTGCGCTATTATACTCCACAATTGCTTTGTCGGTTTGGGATGAACTACGTGTGATGTGGCCCTTTCAAATGTTTAGTAATGCATGCTTTCTATTAACACAGAGCAATGCTGCCATATTGTGGACTTCTACAAAAAATAATGATTGTTTCTGTTTTAAATATAAAAAACAGCAACATTGAGAAATCCCACCATCTCTGTCCCTTTCGGACTTCAAAAGTCCTTAAACATGGCATATACTCCTATCGAGTGCTCCCTTGGGTCGCTGTCTCCTATCGCAAGTGGCTTGGTCCCTTTCTTCCTTTGTATTTTGAAATATGCTTGAAAAACACTGAGAACACGTGAAAATTGGACTTTGGCAGACTTCAAACATTATAGATTTCATTCCTGAACCCTTTCAGGTCTGGCACTCATCGCAATCGACACTACCAATTTTCCCTTTGTATTTAGTTATATAACAAAATACATTGAAAATGCATTGAAACTGGACTTTCTATAGACCTCAAATATTATCAAATAATATTTAGAATATCGTCAGGTCTGCATCATCACATCACACATATGAAGGTGTAAAGGCTTCGCCCCTTGGTTTCTCCAATTGCGATCCATCGATGCGATGTGGGCCGTCAATCTACACGATTGATCAATGGTCCACATTTAATCGTCGATCACAATCACAATGCCCCTACTGTTTGCACCGATACCTCCGCCGATGCAACCCACCGATAGCAATTTGCCACTTAGATCTGGGTCATTGATCGGCTAGATCTAACGACTGTTGTGCATTGATTGTGTATGCCCCCAATACCTCGTTTTACACTGTTTTTTCAGTTTTTTAGCCTCTGGATAGTGTATTTCTACCCTTCCAAGAGCTCTTCTCTTGCGCGTA
Organism: Pinus taeda; assembly: GCA_000404065.3. Taxonomy (NCBI): domain Eukaryota; kingdom Viridiplantae; phylum Streptophyta; class Pinopsida; order Pinales; family Pinaceae; genus Pinus; species Pinus taeda. The sequence goes on along the minus strand of APFE031112399.1, from coordinate 68,846 downwards.
TTTCAATCTTTTGATGATCTTAAGCAATATTTGAAGACTTCAAGAGCATATTTTGATCCATTGGCATGCTTTTAAGAAAATTTGGAGACTTTGGGACATATTTGGATCCATTTTTGGGCATTTACCAACAAGGCTAACACTAGCTCCTTCTGGGGATGAAAGCCTCACTGTGAGGTTTCAAGAACTACAGAACAATGCCTTTCCTGTAAAAAACAAAATCAAATCTTCCTCCTACTATTGCATTTGGTGTGGAGTTTATTTAGCATGAAATAAAAGCTTGAAAAACATATTTATAATACCAAGGCTTGAAAGCCTTAATTGAAATAAATTTTGAAGAACAACCCATTGATTGGGCCATAAAAAACATCTCCTCCTTCCTTTAATGCATCCCTTTTGAGAAAACAGTCATCAAACTCAAAATTGACCCTTTCTACCTTTCTATCAAAGGTTTCTTTCTCTTGGTCAATGTGCATATTAGAAAAATCATAAAAGTGTTGCAAAAGCCTATTAATTTTATCATATACTTCAAAAAATTTCCAGCATTTGACATTATTAGGTAGAGATGGTCTTTATTTCACCTCATCTCTATATGCTTTTAGCCTTGGATGTTTTGCTTGGAAGGTTTTGTACACCTGTTGAATGATAAGGTCTGCTTCATACTATGTTGTGTCATTTGTGACCTGAAAAGTTAATATAAAAGATGAATCAATGTATTCCTCTGTGGGGGACACAAGGACTACACCTACTCCTGCAGCTTCCTTAGAGCAAGCTCCTTCAAAGAACAGGTCCCAAATCTATGGGCCTTCTTCCTCTGTGGTCTGGCAAACTTGTATTTTAAGCTGAGTGGAAGCCAATTGAGATTCTTCAATCTGAAGAAAACAAGCTCCAAAAGTAGTGTCAACAACATAGATGGGATTATTAGTGGGATTCCTATCATCACTGATGGTATAATCCAATTGAGCTTCTCTGTATAACCTCCTGCTTTCACCTCCAAAAATTGGGACAGTAGCATAAGATAGATCATTTTGCAATGTTCCACCTAATATCTTGATACAACCTCTGGAAAGCAACATGTCAAACTTGGGGGGTACATCTGCTACCATAATATCCATCATCATGCTCTTCATGGTCAGCTAAGACAAAGTGATGACTAGGTCCTTGATTAGTCCTAGGTATTCCACTTTTCTAGAGTCAAAAGAAAACAAGTCATGGTAAGGTTTGGTAATATCAAGACCCAATTTATCCATGAAAGCCTTGGGCATTAGATTATGGCTGGCTCCAGTGTCCAGAAGGAAATTGTGAAGGATTTTATCATGAATAGATAGAGAAACATAGAATGATGGGGAGTTGTCTTCACAATTTTCAATCATTGGGCTGAAAATAATAACTGGTTGGTCATTGCAAATTTACATAGCCAGTGGAGGCTTGGATGGCTTTAAGCTCAAGGGCCTTGAGGATGGATCTTTTGAAGGACTCATTCTTCACTAGTTTAATCAAAGGCATAGGTATTCTTAGCTTCTGAATTTCTGATTGAAAACTGAAGGGAGAAGGAGACTTGTCAAGGCCTCTTACCTCGTGGGTTGGAGCTTTGAGGATGATAGGATCAACTACACGTTGCTTTTTCTTATTAACTTGTTTCACTACAGGGACAACAGTTCTTTGAATAGGAGTTTCCTTGGCATTATTCATCTTTGACCTCAGATTATATCTTTGTTGATCTTCCGTTTGTAGAACAGGTTCACCATCCCACTCTTGGCTAATCTGGTCATTGAATAATGACTTTTCATAGGCAGCTAAGGTCAAAAAAGGGGCACTGCCTTTGTCTTCCATACAATGGATCTCATTATCTTCTTCAAACTACTCCTCTTCCATGACTGCATTTTGGAAAGGGGTCTTCACCCTTTGGTATTCATTGGCATCTTTGCTTCTTTGCAAAATCTGCAACTGCTTATTGGTTCTTCTATATGGATTTGGATCTCCAGGAACAAAGGTATTAGGAACCCTTCCTTTCCTAGAGTACTGCTCAACCTTTAATTTGGAGATTTCAGAGGCTAATGATTCTATCATCTTAGTCATTTTATCTATCTTGGAATTTGAAGATGATGAAGACTCACCCCTCTGTCTCCTTCTATAAACATTGCCTTTGAGCCTTTCTGCAGCCATGATGTTTGATTGTACTTCCAAGGCTGCATTCTGTATATTACCCAAAGAAGCACATCGCCTCTCCCTCAACAGTAAACATAAGTCATAATCAAAGGCACTAGCATAGATGAGTCTAGTAGAGGTAGTGGTGGGTTTTACTTCAGCTAATATCCTGTTGTACATGCGGTTAAGCCTCTTATTAAAGTCAGACAAAAACTCACCATTTTCCCTCTTTAAGTTCCCAAACTCGATGTGCTAGTAAAGGAGATCCTTCTTATGCCCCCAATGCTTTAGGAATGCATCATCTAAAGCCTCAATATCTGCTATAGATCTTGGGGTCAGTTCTCTGAACCATTTTATAGCCTCTCCATCTAGGCTTTGGACAAATATTTTCATCTAGACATCATCTTCACTAATGTCTAGGTTATCAGCATAGCTATAGAATGACTCAATATGTTCTTCAACTGTAACACCTTCAGTCCGAGTGAACTTAGGAATATAGTTATGATATTCTCCAGTAGGCATGACATTCAAAGGAGTGGGCAGTATTAGAGGTCCATACCTAGCAGCTATGATTCTTTCCATTGTGGTGGGTGCTTGTGGACCTGCCATAGCTATGGAGGCTATAAGAGTACTGGCAGTCTGAATGATAGAAGGCTGAGGAGTGACTGATAAGAATAAAGGAGTATGATGGATAGGAGGTGAGATTTCCTTTGGGCTTACAATAAAAGGAGAACCTAAAGAATAAGGAGCTTTATGAATCTCTGAGACTTTTTCTTCGCTGCTAGTATTAGAAGATATACTCTCAACATGTATTTGTTCTATTACAGGATTTTCTTGAAAAGATATAGGAGATTATTTAGGTTTACCTAAACCTGATTCTCCTTTCTACAATACCTCTCTTTCTTTGATGTTTTTTTCAGGGTTAGCTACTGGGTCAGCTTGTGACTTCTGAGGATTCTCCAAGTATGCCTCACAAACTGAGCTAGAACTATGAAGTGGAGTCGCCAAGGGGTTCGGCCTCTAGTATATTCACCAAATAGATGATTACAACCAAAAAAAGTTCCCAAACTTTGTCTATAATCAAAGTTGGATCTCTGTCATTTACCAAGGAAGCTAAGCTTCAGTTTCCTCTACTCTGCAATCACGCCAATTATGTTATCATTCTAGGAAACCCTCCTAGGTTGCAGCTCGGAGATGACTGGTAACAAATAATCTTCAATATTGTTCTTTGAACTATTGGAATGGATGATGGTTTGGATCAAGTCAGATAACCATTTCAACTCTATTTTTACTCAAGACATGCATGAATGCCCTCAACAATACAAGGCTTTAAACCACTAATGCTCAATAGTTTATAGATTCAATGGATAGATGGAGAATACTGATTGTACCAGCAGATAGCATACATAAACACATATGAATGGCTAGCTACAGGAAGTAAATGAGACTTGCAAATCTAATTTATCAATGTAGAGATAAGATGATAGTTATCTGGCATTAGACATAGCAGAAAACATGAATAACTTATTCATGTGCAAGCATAAAACAATAGAGAAAATGGAATTGAACATGTAATAGCAAAAGAAGCTTATATTGTTGGAACGAAGATGAGAAGCTGGAGGAGTAGAGTCTCCACGGTCTCCAAAAGTTGAACCCTTGCTACATTTAGTTTTCAACCTTTTATAGAACTTTTACAATGCTCCTGAGCTCTGAAAGGCTCAGAGCCTTAATCTATCCTCTCTGTCCCTTAACTCTTTGATTCAATGAATAGGCAAGCATGGCTCAAAGGTTTTCTCCTTCTGACAGAGGAATAACCACCTTCAGGTAGTTTGATGTGCTGTCTGGGAGCTCTCTCGTGCCAGAGATGCCCCATAATCAATTATGTTGTTGTTGGGCTGAGCGCTGTCGATACCCCATGATGTTTCTATTTATTTTGGGCAAGCTATGCATGATGTGTTGCACTGTGCTACTTCATGACTACTTTGTTGGTTTGGGATGAGTTGCACGTGCTGTGGCCTTTTCAGATGTTTAGTAATGCATGCTTTTTGTTAACATAGAGCAACGCTGCCATATTATGTACTTTTGCCAAAAATAATGACTATTTCTATTTTAAATAGAAAACATAGAAACATTGAGAAATCTTTCCCATCTCTGTCCCTTTTAAACTTCAAAAGTCCTTAAACATGGCATATACTCCTATCGAGTTCGCCCTTGGGTCGCTGTCACCTATCGCAAGTGGCCTGGTCCCTTGCTTCCTTTGTATTTTTAAATAAGCCTGAAAAACATTAAGAACACATGAAAATTGGCCTTTGGTGGACTTCAAACATTATAGATTTCATTCCTGAACCCTTTTGGGTTCAGGACTCATCCCAATAGGCACTGCCAAGTTTCCCTTTGTATTTCATTATATAAAGAAATACATTGAAAATGCATTGAAACTGGACTTTCTGCAGACCCCAACTATTATCAAATAATATTTAGAATACTGTCAGGTCCTCATCATCGCATCACACATATGAAGGTGTAAAGGCTCTGCCCCTTGGTTTCCCCAATTGTGATCTGCCGATGCGATGTGGGCCATCAATCTACGCGATTGGTCGATGGTTCACATTTAATCGCCGATCGCAATCGCAATGCACCTACTATTTGCACCAATACCTCCACTGATGCAACCCGCCGATATCGATTTGTCGCTTAGATCTGGGCCATTGATTGGCCAGATCTAACAGCTGTTGTGTGTTGACTATGTATGCCCCCAATACTTGGTTCTTCACTGATATTTCAGTGTTTTAGCCTCCCGATAGTGTATTTATGCCCTTACAAGGGCTCTCTTCTTACGCTTATTTCGATCTTTGGATGATCTTAAGAAATATTTGAAGACTTGAAGAGAATATTTTGATCCATTGGCATGATTTTAAGCAAATTTGGAGACTTTGGGGCATATTTGGATCCATTTTTGGGCCATTTTCCAACAAGGCTAATAGGCCCTCATCATCTTAGGCAAGTGAAGCAGGGCTCCCTTGTATTTCATCATCCATGTTTGCATGTCATCAAAAAAAGCATGCAAGTTTGTCAAGGTACGTTCTCTCCTAGCAAATCGTTGCTATCATCCATTGAGATGGATGACTGCCTTTTGCACAATACCAAACTTGGAGTACAAAACTCACATAATTTTGTCAAGGGACAATACTTCATCTAGTATTGCCTTCTTCAGTTCAACTTGAGCGGACACTCTCACCAACTCTCCTTCTTGCTTGGCCATCTATAATTCCTTTGCCATTTGCTCGTTCTTAGCTATCATGAAACGAACACTTAATCTAGTGGCTTTGTCATACACTCTGGTTGGATTGGCCAACATTGCTTTATGTTTTCACACATCAGTCATGATCACTCATTCCTCAACTTGCGCTGGAGATGTGTGATCATCTAGAGTTGTCACTCTGCAAGACTACATAACTCTATGTTGAGACTCGTCGAATGAGATATTACACATCTCTCCTTCCAGCTGATCTCCAAGGATCTTAGTGCCTCCTTGGTCACGTAAGACTTGCTCATCTACTAGATGTAGTGAAGTTGGTGGGTCGACCTCTTGGTGGTGAGGCATGAGGTCGATGTCCTGCCCTGACTCCTGCTACTTCATGTCCATATCCATTTGTTGAAGTGCTTGTTCTATCTCATGAGTGAAGTCATACTGCTGCAACGGTTCATCCTATTCACCTGATGCTAGCTATTATGATGAATCCATTATTTGTATGGGTGTTGTCTCATCCATCTAAACATGTTGCACCCCCTATTGTACCTATTCCTATTGCGCTTCCCTCTCCTGTTTACACACTTTTGTTCCTTTCAGAATTTCTCATTCATCTCATGCAACTCATTCTTTACTTCTTCCATTCTTCTCTTATCCCTCTGCCTTTGCGTGATTCGCATGTTGCGCTAGTGCCTCTTTTCCTCTATAGCTATAGTTGTTTTCTCTACAAGTGGGTATGCTCGGAACTTGCAACTTTGCTCCTCCTCCATATGATTGACAATATTCCTCTTGCCCTTGTTGCTCACTAATAGTCTTGCCTCTGCTGCTATTGGTGCTAGTGCTCTCCGTGATGTAGCTTCATGTTGTTTTGCTAACCACTCCACAGAGAAGTTGACCTATTCATTGGGTCCGGAGAAACTATAGAAATATCTCCATGGGGCCTCGTCGACCCAATGAAATGCCCTGTGGATCCAATTGAACTGTACTCTCGTGCAGTGATACTTCACAATGCAATTTGGGTCATACAGATTATAACTTCGGAGGTTGAATGGGTACTTATTCATCAGTTCTGCTTCAACATCCACTTGCTTGATACTCTGGATCTCATATAACCCAATCCACAATGGAAGAGAGGGCCAAGGTGCCATATTCTTCTGGTGCAGTCTAGCTGTCAATCCTACCAAGATGTGATATGCTACTTCCTGCATGACAAGTATGTCCAAGACAAACTTCAGTAGAACATGCGGAGGCTTCTTCACACTGAACATTCAGATGAAGGTGCCAGACGGTGAGGCATACCAATCAGAAATGTCTATCAGTGCCTCCATTGCTTCAATCAACATACAGTGTGGATCCTATTCGAATATCATTTTGTAAACTGGGGTAACAAAATGATCAGACAACCATGTGATTAATCCTTTGAAGCTACATTCAGACAACAACTTGAAATATGTGTTCACAGCAATCTCTTTCGGTGACCATGCCCACCCAAAGCCCAAGAACTTCTGTCAGGTGCAAATTGCATCTAAGATGTAGGCAGACATGTAAATATCTGCATGCATACCTCCAGGTGACTACCGAGCCTTCGTTACTTGTTCCTTTAGGTGATGAACCAACATGTCGTACCAGCTACATGGTTTTCCTTCTCTAGCCATTTGGTCTAGTGTGATCACCCAACTCTGTGGGAAGGTTTCCATGATTGCTTGGCCATATAGTCAACATGCAAATATGACCAAGTATTGATATGCCTTTCGTAGTATCTTCGTCTTATAGATTTGGTTGGGTGTCAACCTAAAATGGGCCGGCTCCTTTACCTAGTTGTTCAGAATGCCTCTAGAGTTAGCACTGATGTTGGGTAAGATGAAGAGAGTCTTCATGATAGTCATGAGCTCTAACATCTAGTACATCTCATCATAATCTCATGCCCACAAGGTTTCAAGCTTCGTCCCACTGGCACTGCTCAAGGTCATCATCTCGAGATCAGTGTGAGAGACGATCCAATGTATCATGTCTGCACATGGGACCGCGGGGTTTCTGCATGCAATTCGGTACAAGCCAGACTTGTGAATGTTCACATACACCTGACAGTCTTCGCGTTATTCCTCAAAATTTCCTGCAAATGATTCCTTGACCTCTTGCTACTTCAACTTGATGTCTTTGTCTAGAAACAACTTTGTATCTTCATAGATCAATAGACTAGAGGATGCTCGCTCAACTGCTAATCCAAATGCATTTGCATCAGTGTCCTGTGATCCTGCTTTCTTGGAAGCCATTGATCCTAGACTTCTAAGAGGTGGATGAACACCCGAAAGATCTAGAGACAAGCACATGCATTGAAAGAAATCTGTGAGTGAAAACCAAAGAAAATTTAGGGAATGACATAGTACATACCTGAGGAATTGATAACCAATATTGTGTCATTTCTTCTAGGACGCTGGGTTACTTGTTGCCAGAACTGCGCAAAAGGTAGTCTGGGTAGTCTGGGATGCAAGACTAGCTACTAGATTTGCGCAATGTGCAATCCAGATTGGTTGCTGACTATTGGGATTGCACAATGCGCAATTCCAGCTGGGAGTGACTATAGGCTCAGGGACTGCATTGCGCAATTTACTAGGCCAGCAGTCACTGTCCCTCATAAATGTACAAAATAGTCCTAGAGGATAGTGGCTGGGCAGAAATACACATTTATTAAGAGGAAGACAGAGCCTTCCTTCCCTAGATTGTGCAATGTTATCTCGGTGAGGGCAGAGTTTGGGCAAGGGTTGGCCTGACTCGTCAATGGGTAGCTGAAAGAAAATATGAAAATGAATGCACGGCGACACTAAGTGAAAGCAAAAGTGATTCAAAATGCATGCAAACATGAATGAAAGATTCAGTAAAGAAATCAACATGCATGTGGGTGAAGCGAGTTGCCGAATCGGTGACCGTTCGTGCAAAACAGTTTCATGCATGCAACAACAGTGAGATAGAAACAAAAATGGAAACCCTACTAGTACAAGCTAGTATACATGTAAATGACAAAAAGCGTTCAAAGAAATCAAGCAAACAACACTGACACAACTAAAAACACAAAAAGTGATAGAAATATTAAAAAAGACAAGTTGAGGCCACTTACCCGTGAATAGCTAAGCTGGATGTGTTGAAGAGTCCTAGATGCGCTGTGGGATGTCATATCTCCAAGATCGATGTGAAAGAATGAGCTCTGATGTGTCGAATAAACAAGTTTTGAGCTCATGACGTGCATGCCACAAATCTAGGAAAAAGTGACACTTGGAGGAGAGTTTCTAAATGAACTTTTCATGTAACCTCCATCTACTAAAAATAGCTTCCTGAATCATGGGATTCCTTTTGCATGTTTCCTTTTTCTATTCCATGAAAAATCAAGGCATGCATGCAAGTCAATTTTCCTTGGTTCCAGGTGGAACTACTCAACCAAACTGCTCATGCATGAAGTTTCTCAACTGCTGGAAGGAAATGCACATTGTTGGCTGGTAGTTGGGCTGGCTACCCAAGAGATTTTCACAATTTCTGGGCAGAGCAGCTGACTTTTGCCTATATTTGCACAAATTCTGAGGTGAGAAGCCATTGTAGGGGGAAATTGCGCAATTTTCACTGTGAGGGTTGACTGGCAGAATTGCGCAATTCTGGAGCCCAGTAGGTTGCTAGTCAGGATTGCATAATTTCTAGAGGGAAGGTTGGTTTCCCTCCATAAATGTGTAATTTATTGGGGGAAGTACTCAACCTGTAGCTGGAACAAGTCCGGATGAACATCCTATGAGGGGAATGCATCAAGATGTGATCGACAAACTGCCTTTGTGAAAGAAAAACATTGAAGCTTGTGTACTTGATAAAGCAAGACAAGGTGTTGTGAAAATTTGGTAGGGAGGCCTCAAAACGAAGCTAAGGAAAAATTTTGGAGGGTGGTTGTTGCTGCTATAATAGAACCCTACTAGACATGATAGGCATTTCATTAAACATGTCACAAATATGCATTCTATAGGTCATAATAACAAATCTAAGCATAGGGGTCTTATACTTATCTAAGAATCACTAAGAAGCATTGGTGCCTTATCACATTAAATGCATTATCATCTATTAGGTCATATATTCAATGCTCAATAATTTACAAATCAAAAAATTATGAGAACCATACATTTTCACCGTCATAAAACATATTCATAACCAACATATAAAAACAAAAATAATGAGGACACAACAGCCATAAAATGCCACATATAATTCAGTACTTTTACATAGAAAATAACAAGGAAAGGAACCGCTATTAATGAATGAAAAATCCAACCTGGTATGGGACTACCACGTTCCACCAGACCATAGATTAGCTGAGGAAAATCTCTCTTCAACCAATCACTCTTGTGCCATATTCCAAGAATGAATGTGGGACTCAAGCCAAAAGAACCAACTAGGGCTTTTTGAGGCTATACCACCTCACCCTCATTAATAGAATCAAGCTTTACCACAATCCTCACTAGATCACTATGCCATAAACAAGAATGGATGCCATTGAATTTATCCACCAACACCATGAGGAATTTTCCTATCTCCTAGGCTCTAGGATTTACCACAATCTTCAGTCTAATCTAGGGATCACTAAGCCATAATCAAGACACCACCCTCTAGGCTTTACCGTATATCCCATTCACTGGCAAGGATTCCTAGGCCTGATCAAGATCAAACACCTCTAAGATTTACTATATATCCCTCCATTCACTGTTCGAGGATTTCTAGCCCCACCGAGGCACACAATACCTAGATTTACGCAACCCATAGTCCGGTTCAGGGGTCAATAGGTCAGTGGATTTACTGCAATCCACAGTTCAGTTCAGGGATCACTAGGCCACGTGTTTTTCCTTTCAGAGATTCACCTCACTCAGTTTTGAATCCATCTAGAAATACATCTCAATCAAAACATGAGAACCCCATCGCATCATGGCTATCTTGAAATGGCAAGGCAAGGCTAAATAACATTGTCACACCTAGAAAAATCCATGCCCATGATAGTAATGAAACCAAGAACACACATGAATAACCATGCATGTTAAATCTAGCAAGGAAATCACACATGAAAATCGATACCTACAAGTAAACCCATTGTAGTTGTTTGATCTTGCTTTGTCTTTCTTGATATTTTGCTTCCTCTCTACCTTCTTTTCCTTTCTTGATCCATTGTTGAAGTGCTCCAAGAAAACTCAAGTGTACAAGAGTGTGTGAGAGAGAGATAGTGAGAAAAATCTGAAAATGAACTGACCAAAAGCCATGAAATGATCCTCAAAAGCCTTTTTATTAGTGTGGCCTCTATTTTCTTCATTTTCCATTATTTTCCTTCATTTTCCTCCTCACATGAAACCGGTGGCCTTTCACCTTCCTTTTCTCCTAATTTACATTATTTTCATAAATAAATTGCCAAAAATGTCATTTTGCTTTTCAAAAGTCGTTACCATTGTCTTTACCAATTTCCTTAGCCATAATAACTGAAATGAACACACACACTAGGATGTTTTTCCCAACATTCAACTTGGAATAATAGTCCCATAACCAAGGTTATTATTTTTCCTTTACTAACTTTTATTACATGGAATTTTCACCAGGGTTGTTACAAAACCCTCCCCCTTGGGGGAACACCGTCCTCGGTGTTCAATGACACCTACAACCAACAAGACTGTTGAAAGTAGAACATACTGCACATGGAGCTTTATAACTTAGCTCGTTGCAATATTTATAATGATCAACTTGTTGTGAAGAAAATAGACATGATAACATAATAACATAACAATCATACTAACATGACCCCCATACCACTTATTGGAGATTTATATAACATCTCAAGGTAGCATGTACATCCATATACATATGTAGATATACCAAAACATTACACCTAAACATATACCAAAAGAATTTTCTCAACTAGCGAATAGATAAGGATACATAGCCTGCATATGATCTGCCATCTCCCATGTAGATTCATCGGGACCAAAGTGCTTCCACTGCACTTTAACCTGCTTGATTGCTTGGTTTCAGAGCATGAGCACATTTGTCTGTAATATACATTGAGGTTCCAATTGTAATTCTCCATCTAGCTCCACTTGCAATACAAACCACTCAATCACATGATCAACATCTTTAACATACTTCTTTAGCAATGACACATGGAAAATATCATGAACTTTAATTGTAGGAGGCAACGCAAGTTAATAGGCTACTGGCCCAATCCTTTCAAGAATATTGAAAGGTCCACAAAACTGAGGTGCTAGCTTGGCACACGATCCAGTCTATAGGGATATCTTCTTTGGCTTGATGTGCAAGTACACCTGTTCCCCAACCTAGAACTCCTTAAACAACCTGTTCCGATTTGCATATCTTTTCTCCTTGTCCTGTTCTACCTTTATATTCTTCCTGATTACCTTCATTTTCTATTCCATTTTTACTACTATGTCTGGTGAAATCAATACCCTATTCATCGGGTCACTCCAACTGATGGGATTATTATAAATCCTCTCATATAATGCCTCAAATGAACTCATCCTCAATGATTCCTGGTAACCATTATTGTAAGCGAACTCAACTAATGAAATGTACTCATCCCATCTCCTCTTTTGATGCATCACATACATCCTCAACATGTCCTCTAATATCCTGTTGACCCTATTTTTCTACCCATCTGTCTGCAGATGATAAGTTGTACTGAAGGCCAACTCTGTACCTAAACTTGCAAACAGCTCCTTCCAAAACTTGGAAGTGAACTTTGCATTCATGTCTGACACAATCTTCTTCGGAACACCATGCAATCTGACCACATGTCTGATGCCTGTGCCACTTCACTAATTGAATCAGCTATAGTAGTACACTTGGATGGCTACACTCCGCCTTTACCTATTGACAACCCAAACATCTAGCCACAAAATATGCCACATCCTTCTTCAGATACGGCCAATAATAAAACTTCTTTACTATTGTCAATGTCTTTTGGTAGCTTGGGTGACTTGAATATAGTTTCGCATGAAACACCCTCAAGATAATCTTCTTGAGATCACTGCTATCTAGCACATATATCATGTCCCTAAATATGATCAAGCCACCTGCTGAGAGATAATAGTTTGCATCCTATGCACTTGTACTCCACTTTAACCTATGCATATGCTCTCTATACCTATTATCCTGCTGATCTGCATGTAAAATATGATCCTGTAAGTCTGTCCCATAAGAATTAATAGTTTCAATGTGATTTACCTATGTCCATGTGCTAATAGCATCTACAACCCTGTTTTATTTACCCTTGATGTACCTGATCTCAAATTCAAACTCATTGATCGTAGCCAACCATCTAGATTGCCTGGCATTCCGATTCAACTGGTTAAACAAGTATCTCAACCCACTGTGATCGCTCATCAATACAAACATCCTGCCAAGAACACAGTGCCTACACATCTTCAACACATGAATGATCACTACTAACTCAAGTTCATATGGCAAATACTTCTACTCATTCTCATTCAGTTTTCATGACTTGTAACATACTACATATCCCTTCTACATAAGGAATCCCCCAAGTCCTGTCTTAAAAGAATCTATACACACTACAAACTCTTTGTCTGGGTGTGTAATATTTAACACTTGAGTGTTTGTCAACAACTACTTTAACTGTTCTGTTAGAGTCGATCTAGTCAATCCTCCGTCAGAGATTAAAACTCTTTATCCATTTGACGATTAGGTGTCCCAATCCATTCTCCCAGTTGCATTCCACTAGGGGCATGCCATAATCTGACGGAGAAGGTCATTATAGTCATTTCCCCCCTCATGTCTGGCTCCTGCTGGCTCAGGTCTTTTGTCAATCATCATCAAAGTCCATGACAGTCAAGGTCTGGTCCTTTAAAGGACAAAGGTCATTTCGAGGTCTAGGTCTAGGAATTCATCAATTTGGTACTTGAACATGTCCAGTAGAGCCATGCAGGCTAGAGTGAGGCCCTTACATAGTTATGGTTCAGAAAGCTTCATTGTCATGTGGATAGACTCCGACTCTTCTTCAAAACTCTGTTTTGAAGAAAAGTCAAACAGTGTCATTTATGGCAAAATTTTCAAAAAAGTCGTCAAGTGATTTTTTTAGATGCAGTCATGGTTTCCGTGGCCACATGTCCTGTCTTGCAACCCTCGCAAAGAGTGCCGAAAATTGCATCATTCGAGCTAAAATTTCAAAGGGAAAGTGAAAATCAGTGTGTTTTAAAGTCAGTGAAAAAGTGCAAAGCTCAAACATTAGAAAAATGGGTTTTTGAAGAGGAAAAAATTAAACCCATCTCTGCCAAGGCTATATATACAAATTTTGGTCATAAACAAATGCATTGTGCCATTACAACTCTTGAAGAAGTGTTGGAAAGGCGTGAGTGTGCATTGGTGAGCGATTGACTAAGTTGGAGGCAACCTTGGAGGGCGCGGCGCATATAACCAGGAGCACGGTGCACACAGAGGGCGCGGCGCACACGCAACCTACCCACAGTCTAGTTTTCTCAAGCGCGCAACGCATACCCAGAGCGCGGCACACTGGGTTTTGCGCGCGGCGCATACAGTCAGAGTGTTAAGCGAGCAATGGGAGTCGGTTGGAGGTGAAGACAAGGGCGCGACACACATAGGCAAGGGAACGACGCACACGCAGGGCACAACGCACACAACACCTACCCACTGTTAAAGCTCATAACGAGCGTGGTGCACACCTGGAGCGTGGTGCACACAGACAGGGGCATGGTGCACAGAGATAAAGCACCCAGAATGTGCCAAAACTCCCTCAAATTTTTTGTGAAGCCCCTCTAATTGCAAGGTAGGCTCTCAAACTCATTTGTGCATCAAATTTGATAAAGATATGGTGGATTATTTCTGGTGATTGAATGTAAAAACATTCCATAAATAAAACACAAGAAGACACCAAAGAAAAACCATTTTGCTAGGGTTGCGTAACAGTGTTGTTGCTGCCAAGGTTATTTTTCCTACCCTACCCCTGTCCCTTATTCGCCTATGTCATTTTTTCCCCATTATCACTACCCTAACACTACCAAAATCATATTCCTTTCCCCCTCCTCCTATTTCTCAATATAAACCCTAAACCCTACCCCATCACAATTCCCCGAACTCTTCCCACACCCCTAACAAAGTTCTCCCTATAAGCCCTATCCCCATTTCATCACTCCCTTCTTAACATTCCCTATTTCATTTGTTCCCCTTGGTAACAGATACTACAAAGGAACCCAGCCTCACACCATCATCAAAGGGGAAGCCTAATCACAACCCACATTGCAGTCATGTCATCACAACATTCGTCCGAGTATGAGAGGGAGACACAGAGTGACTCATCCTCAGAAGAGCAGGCTCCCAGGAGACACCACAAGAGTGGAAAACATGTCAGGGATGAACCCACTACCCTCACCGAGTTACAAGCATGCCCTCTTGCCATGTCATCCTTCCGGTACTTATCATGTTTCGAATTTTGTCAAAGGGTGACAAATGTCAGAGTTCATCATGAGTTGGCCCATTTATTTGTTCTTCATCTACATGGAGGCCAATCTACCTTGGTCGGGGTCACTTTCACCTTGACACCCAAAACTATATCAATGGCAACAGGTATTCCAAATGTTAGGGAGAAGTGTCATAAGAAGAATAATGTGGAAATGCAACACTATGAGCCTTACATCAAAACCAGATTCTTGAATGAGCTCACAAGAGTATTTCCCTTCAGATACTTGAAGAATGAGTATGCTCCGCTCATGAGATTGATCATGAAATACTTCAGCTGTGAGGGGAGGTTCTCTAGACTGTATGCCTATCACATCTGCTTGCTCATGCACTTTACCAGGGTGAGGATGATGAACCTCCCATTTTCATATGCAGGAATATAGAGAGGATGAACACCTTCATGCTGCATAAGACCCCTCAGTAGTAGCTTAACAGTGTGTATCACTTCGCTCTTATCCGGATTTTGGTAGATCATCAGTTGGATTACATGGCATTGCTTGGGAGGACTTCATCTCCCATGACTTCTTCAGCACACCACAGGTACTATCAGAGCCCGAGCAGGAGTTGGGTGGCCCTTCTTATCAGCATGAGCGCCATGAGACCATGATCATGCCATTTTTGGTGACATATCAGAAAGGCAGTAGGAACTTATTTGCAGCAGCAAAGCGAGTGTTATCTCCACCCATGGTGGAAGGGGCATCACTTCCGGCATTGACTACATAGGTATTAGACAAGGGCAAGGAGCTCGTGCATGATGAGGGGCCATCAGGTGCACAGGAGACCGATGTCATCCTCATTCAGGATGAAGAGACAGAGGTAGAAAATGCCAAACTTAGGATGACCATTCAGGAGCAGGACACGGAGATCAAAGACTTGATGCTCAATTTTGAGAGGGCTAGATGGGTCATTAAGTATCTGGAGCAGAGAAACAAACAACTTGAGTACCAACAGATGATCATGGAACTGCAAAGCATCCATGAAAATCAACAAGCTGCCCAGCAGAGAGGGATCGAGTTCACTACCTTGGAGCAAGAGATCAACAATGACCATGAGTCTTGGTTAAATCGGGTCAATCTACACTTGGAGAAGCTGGTGGAGAAGGAAAACAGGGAAAAAACCATATTGAGGAGGATTTCTTGTCATTACAGGGCACGGAACATGAGTGCAAAGGCCCGAATAAGGAGCTTGAAGGCTAAATTGAGCAAAGCAACAAAAGAGGCAAAAGAGGAAAAAGAGCAAGATCAGCTTTCAATCTTGGCTGAAGCTTCCTTGGCACAGCATAGTACTTCATAGAGGACTTCCAACCCAAATTTCAAGGAATTTGGGGAAATTTTGGTCACATGACAATTTTTTGGCACAAAAAAGGTTTTTTCTCTATACGCGCTGCTCCACTGGCGCGACGCGTAAGATTGAGAGCTCCAAATGAGAAATGGTTTGCATTTTTGGATTCGGCATGAAAAATCATGATTACTAGCACTGGGAGCAAGAAATTTGGAGAAGATCTTGGCCACCAAAAGGGAAAAATACACTAAAAAATGGCCTCACTGCCCCTATTTTGACACACAGGAAGTAGTCTTGGGAAAATGAATATTTGGAGGGGCAAATGAGCTCCAAATTTAAAAGTTCTACTTGGCTTGGAAAGTAGATAGGATAGGCTTTCTAATGAGCACACTTGGGCACATTTTGGACTCCCGAAAGTGCCTCAAAAAGGACCTCAAAGTGGCGCAATGCATACAGGAAAGGGGCGCGGCGCATATAGGAAAAAGGGCCAGAATGCCTCCATTTCGCGAAATTTTGCTTCCCGACTTTTTGTAAGTGGGCCCACTCATATGCACTTCAGTTTTTCGGCACCTAAGGTGGTTTTATAATTATTTTCACTCCAGATGGTCAGTTATCCAAGTGGAAAAGGAAGGCAAAGGGCCACCCAAACCATTTGTCATGTTTGTGGCGCTGCACCGGTAGCTGCTGTTTGGCTCTCCACCTTCATTTTGTAATGATTTGAGTAACTCCCCAACCCTTGGGTGTTCTATCTCTTCATGGAACATTCTATATATTGTATGAAAACCATTTGCAAAGGGTTGGTTGGCTTGTAACTTCTGGGAGACTGTGGGGAAAGAAACTCTGTTTCTACATTGTATATTTTTTACAGAGGATTAATGAAAGACAGTGGCTCTGTTTCATGAGATTCATGTGGTTGTGAGTGTAGAAAATGTGTCTCTTATGTTTCATGTGTATCTTGTTATGTTTCATAGCTCATTTCATGTTCATTTCCATTGAAATTTTGTAAGTTAGCTAAGGTAGAATTCAATTTTATTTCTCTTCCTGTGGGAAAATTTCATGTACAGTGTTCATTCTTCTGTTGAAAATGATTCATGTTGTCCATGCCCTTTTCACCCTCTTAGTCAATCTCTCCATTCTACAATATCTTAAAACTAAATTTCTATTCTTTTCGCCTACCTTGCCTCATGAAATAATCTGTGTCTTTGTATTAAGTTCCCTGTTCATTAAGGTCCAGTGGTCCCATAACATCCCAGAAACACAGTCATTCATAGAAATCACTCCTTATTTTAATTTTCACTTACTAGCCTAAGATAAATAGTTCATTGAAAGTCATCTCAGGCCTTTTCGTTCATCTATTCACTGAGTGTGACTCGGAGAGAGCCCTCCCCTATTCTGGTAGGGCTAGCTACCAGACTGAGTGTGGTTTGTGGTTACCCTGAATTTTGCTTTCCTTCAGCTTGAGGTGGATTTAGGTGCTAACATGCTCAAAACTTGTTGCACATTCCTCTATCCATTTAAATTTCTTACCTTTCCTTTGCAATGACGTAATAGGATATACAATCTAAGAGAAGTTCTCAATCATCCTCCTATAATAGCCTACTAGCCCCATGAATGGTATTACCTCATCCACATTTCTAGGAGTTTCCCACTCCATGATAGCTCTAATCTTCTCTAGATCTACTGTTATTCCATTCTTGGATACCACATGCCCCAAGTAATGTACCTTTATCTAAAATAAACTGCATTTTTTGAGATTAGCATACAACTAATGCTCTCTCAATAGTCTCAACACTGCTACTAAATGCTTGGCATTCTCTTCCTCATTCTTAGAATATATCAAAATGTCATCAATGAATACAATAACAAAATTTTCCATATAAAGACATAACACACTATTCATCAATCACATAAAGGTAGATGGAGCATTAGTCAAACAAAATGGAACTACAACAAGCTCATAATGCCCATACCTAGTCCGGAAAGTTATCTTGTAAATGTTCTCTTCCTCATGCATACCTGATGATATCTAGATCTCAAATCCACTGAATTCTAATGGAAATCCATTGAATTCTTTTTAGATTTATCCTTTTCATATTTAAGATTGGTACATACCTCAATAGCTCTAGGAACTTGGTTGTATATTCTTCATTTGTCAACGATCCCATTTTGAGGTCATAAAATTCCTTTCTTTTGTTGTCGTAGTACCTTTCCAACAAGTACTTCTTTATAAAGAGTCTCTTGAATTCATGCCAACTCAACTCCTCTGTCCTGATGTCTCTAGCCCATTTTATATCTCCCCACCAAATATTCACTTTTCCTTTGAGGCTGAAGATAGTTATTATGGCCTTCATATTCTCTTTATACTCATGCAATTCAAAGAACTTAATCATGCCAAGTAACCAAGCCTCTGCGTCCTCATTCTTCTTCAAATATCCATCAAAATTAGGTGGCTTCACTTTCTTAAAATAATTCACCAAGTATCCCCTATCAATCCTCTTGTAAGGGTGATAACAATGATGTTCATAGTGCCTGTCACAACCAAAACTAAAAGAGTACATGTGTTCATCACCTCTCCTATCTAGAGTATCCAAGAATCTACCATCTCTAATCATGTCATCTTTATTTGACCTGTGACCACCATGAGACTTACTACCATATGCCCCATTAGTCTCATCCTCATGTCCATAGCTGATCTAGAGTGGTCCCTGTCTCCACAATTATGACAAACTCTGAGGAATTATTGCATTGAATTTTTCTTGTTTCTCCCATGCCTGTATGATTCTATCATTATCTGTTTCACAACTCCTTATTTATTAATTCAAACTCCTCGATGTGTCTGCTAAGTCATAAGAGTGCCCAACAACATGTTGCTCATATGAATAATAGGGAGAATCATTGTAGTCTACCATCTTGGTAGTCATCTTGATCTCTTCTTGCAAGGCACACTATGTCAGCTAAACTAAATCATAAACAAACAAACGTACCTTAGTATAACTCGAGGAAAATATATCATCTGCAAGACCAACCGCATTAGCACAATACATATATAAACATATCCATATCAACATTTAATCATCATCTCAACCATTTTCTAGTCATTAATGCATGACCATACCCATCACACATCATGACCTAATGCATGGCAACACTAAGCATATCATTGTATGCATAAAACAATATGTATTACATGCACACATACACATTCCATACCAACATTAACATGAATATCTAGTGCATAATTGACATAAACTTATGATAAACACATCCAACAACAACACCATTAACTTTTTGCATGGCAACACTAATGTAGCCATAACCAACACCATGCACACACAGCCAATACATAGGCCACAAACTTGAGATTACATATGCAACCAACATGAATGCATGACCAACACACTGACTATCCAGTCCAAGGGGTGAACCATGTTGAATTTCCACGATCTTAGGTTTAGGTTAGAATCTTAAAATCTCCGACACTACCAATCCAAGAATCTCAACAAGAACTACTTTGCGCAATGGAAAATATAAAGCAGTAAATCACATATGCACAAGCATACACAAATTTTAACAAAATTGTACAATAGTGTACAACCCAAATCTTCATTAGAGTAAACCAAATCTTAATAATATAATAGTCTATGGTATACAAGATACAATGACAAACATGTTACATAGACTCGATTTCGTATCTTGTCCTGTTATTTCTTCACACCCATACTACTCACTAGATGTGCCTTAGTCCATTAAGGCCAAAACACATCGAAAATCCAAGAGGGATGCCACCTAAAACTGATGCAAGTCACTTCTGTTGCATGTACATGGGATCATTAATCTTCTCTCTAGGTTGGCCAATTCTCAAGCTCCAGTCAGCCAGGCTAGCAGTCACCTTTTTCCATCAAAGTGTTGGACTTCGGCACCAATCTTCACCCAAACTTAAGCCTCCTCTTAGTCACTTCAAGATATCTCATCCAGGGCTATTTTGGGTAGCCAAAACACTTCCGTCCACTAGATAAATGGCACCTAATACTTCACTACGGAATCCGCTCCTAATTGAAGTCTTCCCAACACCCAAGTCAACTCCAATACATGAGTTCCACATGCTACAACGAAACGTGATCCAAACTGATCTACAAATATTAGATCCAACACCTCAACAACACATCTCAACTAACTATTTGAGGTCCTCTTTGACTGCTACAAATATAGGTCTAGTTAGGGCACAATACACAGTCCTAATAACCCTAACAAAACTATAGCTATAATCCTCCTTTTGCCACTTAATAAATATCTTGTTAATTTAAACAAGAGGTGACATTCGTCATTGCATCAACTCAAAAAATACATAAGAAACAATGATGTTATTGAAACAAGCCTAATTAGAAAACCATTGAAATGACCAAAATCAACAGAAAATATAATATTTCTAGATAAACATAAGGAAGCATTATATATGTTAGAGTATACATTCAAAACAATGACCGAACAACAATATTTTAAGAAAACACAAGATATACCTATTTATGATTATGAAATATGCAATCAAACTTGGTTTAAAAGAGATTCCATAGAAAAGTAATTGACTAATGTGTCCAAAAGTAAGTGTATGTGCAAAAAATGAAAAAAAGCAGTAGATAATGACAAAATTATAAAAAATTGGAGTTCTGGAGTGGATTAGGTGTAACAGAAAAATTTTGATGGTGAAAGAACTTTATGAATTGGAATAAGGGTTGATATCACTAAGATTTTCATTTTTGCAAATCTGGGAACTTGGGTACCTTTTTAGAAAATCACAATTTCCATTGATTGGTGGACTAATCAATGTACCTACCAATACATCTAAAATTTAAATTACACTTCCTTGTGACATAAATGAATCTAGTATAGTGGTTGTGGCAATTAAAACACATTTAGTGTTTAAAAGCATATTTTCTATTGGGAAAATACATGTTCATAAGGTCATGAAGGCTTTGAAATGTTTGTGTAAAACTCCACTTTATAAATTAGAGAACGTCAAGATAAATGAAGAATGGAAACATGTCTTTGATCGGAACGAGGATGCATATGCATGTGAGACATATATAGAAAACAATGATGATAATGATCGTTACAATGAAGAGCTAGTTACAAATAAACTATTACATGGATTTAGTGATTCATACAATATTGATGATCTTCATAATAATAAAATAAACATTGCGATTAGTGAAGGGTAAAGGCCTTTGGGCATATTCAGAGATAGATATTTGGAAGAGATGAACATTTTGGCATTGTTTGATGGGAAAAAGCAATTAGACAACATTACAAAAAACTTTACATATCACCATATTTGTCGATGGGAAGTTTTGCATCAAGATCATGATATTTCATATCATATAACGAATTTATTTTAAAAAATGTTGCAAATTATCCTCAGTGAAGTATTTAGTTGTATTTAAATTTGTATATGAAAAGGATACTTAAAAGGAAAAAAGCTAACAACTAAAGACGTTAGACCAAAAGAAAATTTGAAACGCATTCTGGTGTTGAACATTAGGTATATGCATCTTAGACGAATACAAATATCGCCAAACAGTTTTTGAATTTGCACAAGAACTTGTATGCAATTATCTAAAAGTTGGGTCTACCGACTTTCATTGTCTCGTTTAGTGGTGTTAAGCATATATAGGAGTCTTTATTAAAGGAATTGCAACAAATACATCAAGATAAAAAACCATTAACTAAAAATGAAGTAGAGGAAGATGATATTGATACCTTGATTAGAAATGATCCCATTACTTGTGTATGATATTGTAGAAGTAGAATGAATGCTCGATGCTAGTTAATTTTACATTATTCTAAGTACTTGGGTTATTTCGTTGAATATTTCCTTGTAACAAAATTCCAAAATCAAGGAAACTAGCATGAACATGGATTGATATGGATAAAAATGCTCCTTCATGTAGAACAAGTACAAACATTGAAATTGAATGTTTTTTTTACAAGTACTTGTGGTGTCATTCAAGTAAACTACCTACAAATTTGTAAACTATGTAGCATCATTGTCATACAAAAACTTGTAGGAAAGGAAAACAAATGCACTACAGGTTAAATTTTCTAATTCCACCAATGTGAAAGATGAAAATACTTGAACCTATGCAATTTTACAATGAAAAAAAAGTGAATGTGATAATGACATTTGATGCACTAAAAAATATCGAACATGATGAGACATATACATTTGATAGTTTTCTTTAAAAAATAGATATAAGAAGATATATTACATCCATGCAATTCCATGTACTATGAAAAGAAGAAAATTTATATTGAAAAGAGAGCTAATAAACATATGGACTAATAGATTTCCTCAACATATTCCATTAATATGGGGTGCAAATAATGATGCTCAATTTCTACTTGACTCATATGCTACAACTACTTATTGTAGCTCATATATAGAAAAACTAGATAAAAAATGACATCAAATTATAAATGTATATGAAATGAATGTCAAAAACTAATGGTGACATTATAGAAACAATTGCAATACTTGGAAAATATTTATTGAACTTACAACAAATGTCTACACAACAAGCCGTATATATAATGTTGTTATTGCCACTGAATACTAGTTCAAGAAAATGTATATTTATTAATACTTCATCAATAGATGATTAAACACTTTTACTGAAAACCAAAAGAATTGGAGTGTGAACCAAATGATTAAAAAACATAGCATATTTATCAATTATCAACCGTTGCATACAACAACTGGAAAACATTCAACATGTATGCTTAGTGGAATTTGCATCATGCTATACACTACAAGGCAAGAAAATATGAGGTGATAAGAGATAATATGCCATAAGATACGTAAAGTATAATAAACATATTGATCCTGATAACTATTACAAAAAAATGATTAATGTTATATGTCCCATATCATATTGATGAGAACAATTTTAAAGAACAATATTCAACTTGGGAAAATGCATAAATATTATTTAAAGAAATCACAAAATACAATGAATGAAAAGTTCATGAATGAAATAATGGCAATGTGAATTGATATTGGTAGCATAACAATTGAGCTTGAAAATAGAGAGAATGACTTGTTTGAAAGAGATATACCTACATATGAATAAATAGATAACAAAAAACATTATCAAGAATACGATATCGAATTAGATTTTCAATATTTGCAAAAGGCTAGAAATGAAAAATCAATAGTTGAGAGACTTTATCAAGTTGTAAAGAAATCACATATACCAAAAGAAACAAAATTATTTAAATTCATGAGAATGCTCAACCCAAAACAAGAAAAAATAGTGAAAAAAAAATTAGATCGACCATTGTACATAGTTGTAATGGGTGGTGTAGGCATTGGAAAATCATTCACTATTATAGCATTATCCCAATCTCTAATTTGCATGTACAACAACATATTGGAATATGACCGAACTAGCCTAAAAGGAATCATAACAACATATAGAGGGAAGGAAGAATTCAATGCGGGCAGTATGATGTTGCATTCTGCATTTCATTTACCATTTAACAAATTAGAATATCTTTCGCGTAAAGGTGAAAAGTTAGAAATAATGACAAAACATTGTGAACAAATTTGTGTTATTCTTATTGACGAGGCATATTTGATAGGTGAAACATTATTATACCAAGTTCAAAAACATTTATGGGACCAAAAACAGTCCTTCAATTGACCTTGATGTCCTTCTTCTTGGCTGCAGCCCAAAACATGGATCTCTCTCTCCTCCACCAAGTTCTTTTCTTGTGTATGATTGTTTCACAATGGATGAGTTAAATTATCCTCCAACACCTTCTATTTGTAGAATAAATGAAGGGCTCCATGAATTGATTAAGGGACATGTCTCTTGGATGAATTCACTTCAAGCCTACATGACTTGACTATCCATTAATTGATTGTCAACTTCAAAAATTCATATCTTCATTTCTATAACTCTGATTTGAGTGATCTTTGGAGAGTTGGAATTGACATGCCAAGATACATCACCTAAAACTTTCTTAAGCTCAAATTCATCATGGTTTTGACCCAATACGATGTCTTCAAAACCCCAACCTTGGGTTCCAAGCCTACAAGTGACCCTTGGTGGTGCTTTTCCTTCCAAACCCCAAACCCTAGGGCTTGGAGTACCTCTCAAGCTACACAAATCAACACTCCCTCTTAGTGAGGGAGGTACTTCCAAGACTAGGAAGTAACTCATCATCATCATGACTAATCGCAACACTTGCCCAAATCCTTGCACTCACAATCACAACAATCCCTGTACAGTGAACTACGCCCTTCTCAGAGGTGTCACTGACACTAGAAGCATTATGATTCTTCTTCTTCTCCTGTATTGCTCTGCAATCTCTCCATGATTCCTTCTAGGCAGTTGTAGGAGTACCCTTCCTCCCCAATGACCATGTGCACTTCTTGGGCTATAAAGTCTCCCTCTGAACCTACAAGATACCTCTCGAACTAGACTCCCTCTGCATCTTTGGAGCCTAGATCTTCTTTTCTAGAAAGTCTACCTTCTTCTCAAGAACCTATACCTTCTCCTATGAAGTTTGCACCTGCACCTGCTCTACCTGCTTCTTTCCATGATGCACAGGCTTGCTCGTCAACCTATAGAGACCATGCTGCATAACTATGAGTACAATTCCATCAAACTTAGAGCCTCTAGGTCTGATTCTTGCGTTCCCATCCTGGAACAAGACCTCAAACCCTTTCGTCTCGATCATCAAGATGGAAATAATGCTATATCTAAGTCCTAGTATGAACAATACATCCTGGACCTGCATCATACGTCAAGTCTCCATCCTAAATGGCACAACACTCGATTCTCATATCTCCAACTAACTCTTGTTGCCTAACACCATGTGAAACTTTGAGTCCCATTCAGCTAGAGTCTTAAAAACCTCTTGTGAACCTGACATATGCTTGGTCACATCACTATCCACGTACCATCTATCCTCATTGATAGTACCCTGCGATAAATGAGAACTCATAGCAAAGTCATCCTCTTCTAATCTCCTGGTGAGATCATCTATCTCAGCTAAAGAGGCAACACCGACGACCTACTTTCCTTTCCTTTTATCATCATCTCCCTTCTTCTTCATCAGACATCACAATGAGTAATGACCCATCTCGCCATAGTTGAAACACTTGAATTTACTCAAGTCCTTCTTTTGATTACCCTTCATTCGTGTTACAAGTGACACATCATCATTTGAAGACTTCTTCTTTGGATGAAGATCCTCGTCTCACAACTCTTCCTGAATAAATTCATCTCACAACCTATCCTAGTCTGGTAGCTTCTCCTTGCAAACGATCCCTTTGATGAAGGGTTTCCATTCCTTGGTCAACCCTTTCAAGGAAATACTTACCATATCTCCATCTGTGATAGTCACACCGATGGCAACAAGCTCATCTTTGACCAGATACAATCTTGTCAGATATGAGGTCACACTTTCACCCTTTATCATCTTGGTGGACTTCAACTTATCCTCCAATACTAGTACCTAGTTATTATTCTTATTCCGGAACAAATTCTAAAGAAACATCCACATCTCATGTGCATTTTTCTTCCTGAACAAATGAGGTGTTAGGGAATCCTTCACACCATCTAGGATGATCAATCTCACCCTCACATCCAAATCTTCATATATTTCTGGCTCCTTAGGTTTGGTTGGTTTCTTGATCTGTTTCTCAGAAAACTCCTAGATCTTGTTGACCTGCAAGACCAACTTGATCCTTTCCTTCCAAGGAGTATAATTGGACAACCCTTCCAACCTATCCTCATATTGAAGACTTGCTTGCAACTTCTACATTGTAGTGAGCCCTTCACTTACAATGTGACCAACTCCCTCTCACGTTGCACTTTGTTGTGCACAACTCTTATTCACTGACTTCCAATGTAGCTCAAACACGCTTTGATACCATGTTGAATTTACATGATCTTGGGTCTAGGTTAGAATCTTAAAATATCTGATGCTACCAAACCAAGAATCTCAACAAAAACTACTTTACACACCAGAAATAGCAGTAAATCACATATGCACAAGTATACACAATTTTTAACATAATTTTACAATAATGTACAGCCCCAATCATCATTATATTAAACCAAATCTAAATAATACAATAGTCTATGGTATACAAGATACAATGAAAAACATATTGTGTAGACTCGATGTCGTATCTTATTTTGATGATCCTTTGCACCTGTATTGCTCACTAGTTGTGCCTTAGTCCATTAAGGTTGCAACACATCGAGACTCAAGGGGGGATGCCACATAACACTATTGTAAGTCACCTTTACTGAATGTACATGGGCTCATAAATACGCTCTCTAGGTTGGCCAATTCATGAGCTCAAATATATTAGGCTAAGAGTCACCTTTGTCCATCAAGGTATTTCACTTCAGCACCAATATTCACCCAACCTTCAACTCCTCTCAGTCACTTCAAGATAGCTCATCTAGGGCTACTTTGGGTAGCTAACACACTGCCCTCCATAAGATCAATGGAGCCCAATCCTTCACTACTAAATATGATCTTAATTGGCATCCTCCTGACACCCAAGTCAACTCCAATACGTGGCTTCCACAAGCTACAACTAAACTCGATCCAAAATTATCAACAAATCTTGGATCTAACACCTCAACAACACATCTTAGCTCATTGTTTGAGGTCTTCTTTGACTGCTGAAAATATGGGTATGTGATCTAAATTGGATCCACAAAAGACTATCAAGAACTTTGACTGAATCAGGTTGAAAAAATCCTTGAAAATTCCAAAACAGCGATCAAAAAACACCCTGAACTAGTGGCCATGGCAACTGGCATGGAACGACGAGGACCTCGGTCAAAGCGCGCAGACCGAGGCCCATGGAGACTGTGCAGGAGGTCAAAATAGCCCTGGGAGCCCTAGATCGGGAAAAGGAGGTGATTTTGATGCATGATTAGCGCCTAGCGATTAAGCGCTAATCATGCATCGCTAGCCGAACATGGCCAAAGTGGGGGAGCCTTAAGCACTCGGTCACGTTGGGAGCCAGAGGACCGTGGGTAGAAAAAGGTAGAAAGTGCCAATGTACGACAGTGGGACCCACGGCCTGGAAACTGGTGGTTTGATTGGGGTTCCCTTAAAAGGTAAGAGATTTTGGAGAAAGCAGAGTGATCACACTCAGGATCGATGGGTGGCAGTGGAGGTGAGAGAAAAACTGTCGTGATCGCGTGCTAATAGTCAAGCAAGTCAACTGCACTCGACGTGCGTATGACGTTGGATCTGGAGGAGCCCAGATTGGATGGCTGAGATTACGCTTGATGAAAGAAGAAGAACTGACAGGGAAATAAGCTGCGATTTAAAAAGGATTTGGAATCCATTAACTGCCACGATGGAGAAAGAGCATATTCACAACATAACCGGAGGAAAGAGCCGATGAAGCATGCTGGCACTAGTTAGATGGAGACATGTGGTGCTCCCTGAGCATTCATGCTGACATTGAACAGAGAACTCCAAGCACAGCTGCAGGAGGAGAATCGGCTAGTTAAAGCCATGAACATAGATAGTCGATAAAGAGGAGGATTTGGAGAAGAATCCAAGCGATCGAGAGAGACAGTGAACAGTGAACCCCGAGAGGAGGATTGAACACAGAGAATAGTCAAGCCAAGCAGAGGAGACAGAGGGCCGAGCTGACCATAAGCAGCATCGAGCACTAGAGAGCTTGAAGATTCAAGCCTTCCTAGAGAGGAATCTGTCCGGACTGAGCATCACAGTTGGCTCTATTCACTGTAGACCAAGGGTCACAAAGTTGGTAGGAAGGAAAGAAGTCTGTGAACTCTAAGTGGCTTGGGGAATCCAAGAACCACCCTGCCAAGCAAAATCTACTTCAGGAGAACTCATATTGAGTCCCTGTATTGTAATTCCTCTACTATAAGACGCAATAAAACAAGGCCACCACTGAAGTTGGACCAGAGACGTAGCCCTGGAGAATAGGGTCAACTCCTTATTAAAAATTGTTTGTGTCTTTGTGTTGCTTACTGTATTTCTCTGCTGCCTTTCCATTTAAAATGTCTGTGTATTGGAAATCTGTTCGATCTGTTGTTTCAATAACATAGAACGCACACACCAGCACATGAGTCTGTAATACCTTTTGCTTAATAAATTTTCAACTGAGGTCACTCATAGGGTTATTATCAGATCAAGTGGTATCAGAGCTCTAGGCTGTAAGGTTAGACAATCTTGTGTTGGTTTAGCTGTGAATGATCACTAGATCAAAGCTCAAATTAGGAGGAGAGTTGGTGGAAACTAATCCTGAAATTGGGAGAGTCTATTCT